>JAIGNY010001380.1:570000-572500 GCA_020152595.1 Chiridota heheva
GTCATTAGAAACATCCTAGCCTATATCGTTATTACAAATTAGTAGATTTTAATATTCAAATAAAATACTAGTTTTGTCGACTGGTCAACGTGTAAACAATTATCAAACACTTTATCATTCTGTTCCGAAAAGTTTATATTCACATCAAACTTTTGTTTCTTTTATGAATAAGAAGACTAAGAGAAATAAACAAATGCCAACCATTATAGAACCCCAAAATGAGGAGTTTCTAGTTAAATGTTAAATTAATGATATATTGGTAAATCCGTATGACTTAATCTTGTTATACTTTCAATTAAACGAATATCTACACAAATTACAAAAATACGAACAGGACTGGTGCGTTTTGAGGATAGGCCTACATCGTTTTTTATTTGGCAAAATTTGGTGGTTAAATACCGCCATGGACCTTATAGTTCTTTGCATTCATTATATAACAATATAATAAGGTGTCCTTTGACATGTTTGATTAGAGAATAAAGAGTTACCCCTCCTATGCCTCAGTCTCAATCCGGTGTCCGGAGTCCCAGACAAAACACAATAATATTGCAATAAATTACTTTATCAATTGATGTTTTAGTAAATGGGTCACATGGTGAAAAGAAATGGGCTTTAAACGCAACTATTAGATGGAAGTGCAGATCAGTGGCGTATCCAGAGAGGAAGATAGAGGGGGGCAACAGGGGGAAAATATTCATACATATTCTTGCCCTCTTATTCCCAGTTGTATTAAAAACGATGATTCCTTTATAGATAGGAAACCTCAATACCCATACCTGATAACAATATATATAACATTTGAATTTGGCATACCGGCAAAGTTATAGCCTCATTTAAGATGATTATCATATTTCTCAATTCATGTTATTTGGTCATAAAATGGCACAGTACTGCATTCGACACTTCAATCGACTTAAGGGGAGGGTCAGAGGAGTAGGAAGCGGAAGAGGAGCTTGAGGAAACGTTCCTTTGAGAGCATTTCACCTTCCTGGTTGGATTATTTCATGCAAGTTGGGAGAAATAATTGGGAAATGATAAAGTAAAAATTAAAATTAAAAATTATTAAAAAGTTTGGTAAAATTATTTAAAAGTTTGGTAAAATTTGGCAACATTTCCTGAAAACCGGAGGAAATTTTCGCAAAGTGAAAAAAATTATCCGAAAATGAAGGAAATTTCCCCAAAACGAAGAGAATTTCCCGCAATGTGAAGAAAATTATCGAGATTTCCCGAATTTGAACGAGATTTCCCAATTAGCACCAACGTTTCATGAAAACTTATTTACCAGTGCTTTTTTCCCATTTGTAACCAGGAAATTTGGAGGGTTCTTGTCCCTGAGAGGTGACCCTTTCTACATCTCTAGGGTACCCGCAATTGTATTAGTATGTTGTTTCGTCCCCTTAAAGAGGATTGTTGCCCCCTAAAATGTAATCTTGGGTACGCCACTGGTGCAGATGGGAGACAAAAAGAAGGAAACTGTAAAGAATATGATATGGAGAGATAAAAGTATGTGGCTTAACATTACAGCGTCTCAGTATAGGCAGCGGGGATGGAGGTTGTTCAAGGACCATGCATGACAACCAGAGCTTCAACATTGTGACATAACTGTTCAGAAACTACTTCAATATCTTATTATCTCCACCCAAAAAACTTGGATATCAAAAATTTCAAATATTAGTAGGATGATCATCTATTCTTTAGATGCTGATTTGAACTAATCCGCAAGTTTACATGAAAAGGAAAAGAAAACAGTTGATTAAAAGTTATATGGACGTGTAAAGGCAACTTAAGCTAAATTGATTTAAAATTTGTTAAAAACAATGAAAACAACCAAATTTTTCATCATAATTGGTTAAAAATTGACCATGTTTAGAGTGTTTTGAGATGTCAGGCATATATTACATGGCAAGCTTGGTATCTTTTTTTTTTTTTTTAACAAATGCTGATCAAAACATTTTAAGTCTTCACTACACCCCAAGCAAATTCTAGCAAATATATGTTTTCCCAGCATTTCCAAAAGTTACCAGGGAGAACAAATTTAAGGAATTACATTACATCAGGTTTTTGAGCATTATAAATTGATCAACCACAAGCCAAAATGCAACAACACTTAATATGAAAATTGCTAGGCCTACATGTCCATAGACATTTAATAGAATGATTTCAGTTTATTAATGTGTTATCAAGTGCCGTGTTATATATATATATATATATATATATATATATATATATATATATATATATATATATATATATATATATATATATATATATATATATATATATATATATATATATATATATATATATATATATATATATATATATATATATATATATATATATATATATATATATATATATATATATATATATATATATATATATATATATACATATATATATATATATATATATATATATATATATATATATATATATATATATATATATATATATATATATATATATATATATATATATATATATATATATATATATA
>JAIGNY010001380.1:585000-740000 GCA_020152595.1 Chiridota heheva
CATATGCGATATGATTGGTGTAGTGTTTAGGGTATGCAATGATTTTCGTCTGTGGTGGAGTCACAAATTTAAACATAAATGTGTGTTTTGATATATGGCTCCGTTTTGGAGATATCGAGTTCCAACGATGTCACGTTGCTGGTGTTGAAAAAGTTACGCCCCATACTGCCACTCATAGATGGAAATTCTTTTCAATCAAATTCTTAATTTCAGATTTTATATCACAAATAATTCATAATAATCTTTTCTTCTTCTCTGATGACGTAAGCAATATTTTGGGGCAGAATGAAAATGCTACATACGTTTTATTAAAACACTGAGGAAAAGTATGACTCCATGTTTCCTCCACTTTATGAAAGAGAAATATGTCGCTGCTGATGACGTAAACAATGGTTGTAAGTAACAAATTCTTATCAATTTTCATTTCATTTACTTTACAACCTCTTTTGATTGAAATATGGGTTCCTTCAGTTGGTAAATCACAGCTTCTTCCCAAGACTCTTTTTGACTAATCAACAAACAAACTCAATGGATGAAAAGCACAATTTTGAATAAAATCTTTCATTAGAGATCTTTAAATAGGTAGCAACAACTTGGTCTTAATTTGAAGATAATACGCTCGGATAAACATTGACCAGTTTACAGCATTTTGAATTTCAGAGCCTTATTATAACAAATTATGCAAATTGATTTAAATTTTGTGACATCTCAACCTTTCAAATAATTTACGCGGATTAAGTTATTGTTTACCTAGTAATACGGTAACATATGTTACTTGTGATCCTGTAATAGAAGAAATCAACACTAGCCATATTACTAGATATGAAATAAAGGATGCAATGAAGAAGTTAAAGAATAACAAGGCTGCCGGTAAGGATAATATTACAACATAACTGCTGAAAGCAGATACCTATGTAACGGAAGAATGGCTAGAGGATTCCGGGCAATATGGGACACAGAAATAATACCAAAATCTTGGTGAAAGTCCCAAAGACCAACTGTGACAATTTAAGAGGTATTACCTTAACATCAGTGCCTAGCAAAGTGTTTGGGAGAGTTTTGATCAATAGAATAAGAAACGGAGTTGACAGCAAGCTGAGACTTGAACAAGCAGGGTTCAAAAGAGGAAGGAACACCACCGAACAAATATTCATACTTTGGAACAATAGAACATGTCGTCAATGGCAGTTAACTCTCTATATTTTCTTTGTTGACTTCGAAAAGGCGTTTGACTTGGTGCACAGGGAGAGCCTATGGAAAATAATGGCAGCTGATGGTATCCCACAGAAAATCATCACTATGGTTATAATACTTTATGAAGGTAATGACTGTGCTGTAATAGATGAAGGGATGGTGTAAGAATGGTTTCAAGTGAAGACAGGAGTCAAACAAGGCAATGTAATGTCTGGTTTCATTTTTCAAATGATAGTGTACAGGTGAACTGGGTGATGCGTATAAGACAACTGATAGCAATGAAATAAGATGGAGGTTTACGTCATGGTGTGAAGACCTTGATTTTGTAGATGACGTCGTTCTGACCTCTACCTATCAACATATGCAAACCAAACTAACAATTGGGTTGAACCAATATGCTGCACAAACTGGGTTAAGAATAAATAAGAAGAATAAGACTAAGCTAGATGCTGTGACAAAGTGCAAATTAATAACGGTCACCTGAAAGAGGTACATACTTACAAGTGCCAATAATCTTGGACAAAATACTTGAGACATTTACTCTTTTTTTTAAACGAAATATATCCAAATATACAATCAATAGAGTACCCCCACAAATCCCCTCTCCCCTCCCCCACGCCCACGCCTCCACGCCCCCTTCCCGGCAAAGAGGTGAAAATGAATTAAAAATCATGCTCTTAACGTCATCTATAAATAAATATTCCCCATGGTCTACAATAACCCAGTAGATATATTTTATACGAAAAATACAGAAGCAATTTTGACAACAGATTTAATAGAGAACACCATTAAATGTTGTGTCTCAAGGAATTTTGTCCAAGATTGTCTGAGAATGGAATGCATTAACGAAAATGAGCGAACTTTTTCAGTTTCTTAAACTTGTTTAGGAATTGTTAACTTGTAAATTAAAATGATCATATTTCTTTTCGGGGAGGGGGTTTCTTGCAATTGTTAGAATTTGCGCTGCACTTGGAAACTATTACAACCTAATCGGAGAATTTGAGTGCAATTAAGAGCTGGATTTTTCGGAATATGGTATTCTCGAACATGATAAAACTTTACTTTGGATAGTAATTTCGTTGTTATTTATTAATGTATTTCAGAAGTATGCCACATTCTACCGTCCCTTTAAGGTAAATTGTTGGAAACATCAGAACTTTAATCGAAAAAGGGGTAGAATGTCAGCATCATAATAATCAACTAATAATTTCAAAACTGGCGTGCTTTATCTAAAGGAGCCGACCAATTCGAATAATTCGAAATGCCAAACAAAACTTAGCATGACTTATGAATACTTAAATAGATATTGATTTGTGGTAGATTACTATACCCATTGTCAACCTTTTATCCTAAAAATACCTGCACATTTTCTGAAAACACTAACGTACAAGTAAATGGTCCAGTGGGAGTTTCGAAGTCTGTTATCATTTCTTCCCGGGTTTGAATCTACGGACATAACAGATTAGATTTTGCATTTCAAACCTGTCTTTTATAAGATGTTTAAAAAAAATTCTCTATTTATCCAAATATCGATTTCTTCATCTTGTATGTTCGATTAGAATTTTATTTCGTCAGATTAAATTTTTTGTTTTGGGCGGCACTACGAGTGTTAAAGAGGCATGGAAAGCCTTTGTTAATAATCCTTCTCAAAAAGTTCGAACTAAGTATTCAAACATTGTCCATGGCTTTCAACAGTTCAATTGTTTTGTTAAATTCCTTAAGTTCCAGTACCTATTCAGAATAAGAACTTGGGATTTGATATTTTGACGCCACCCCCTCCCCCTCTAAAAAAATAAAATATAAACAATTCAGCGACTTGTACTTTTACTTCCGCGTTCCAGTCTCAGACAATCTTGGACAAAATACTTGAGATGCTCACTTACTACTTATATATAAAAAAAAAATCGAAATATATTAAAATATACAATCAATAGAATACCCCCCCCCCTCCCTCCCCCACTCCCGGCCCCTTAAATGTTATATCAACTATATATGCCCACATTGAATGGGAGGGGTGGGGAAGTGGAGAGGATGCTTGGCGGCAAGGAGGAGAGCAAAGAGGTGAAAATGAATTGAAAATCATGCCCTTAACGTCATCTATAAATACACATTTTCATTGTCTACAATAACCCAATAGATATATTTTATACGAAAAATAAAGAAGCAATTTTGACAACAGATTTAACAGAGAACACCATTAAATGTTGTGTCTCAAGGAATTTTGTCCAAGATTGTAGGAGCAACTGTAAACATGAAAGGTGGTGGTGGAGAAGATATTGTTACCATAATTTCTAAAGCAAAAACATCTTTCATGAAATTAAAGAAGATATGGAGCTCAAATATATATTCAATCAACACAAAGATCAGATTATTTACCTCTACTATTGTTAAATCAGTTCTCTTATACGGTTGTGAGAAGTGGAAGACCAATGAGACTCCATGCCAATGCCAACGCCAATCAATTACCGACACGGAAGTGACGTTACTAGTACGTATCGGATTTAATGGCGACGGGTGAAGCAATTTACTTGAGATAAGATTCCTTTTTTTAAGTATGACTCATTGCTTTTGCTTCACTAAAAATGAACCAAACAATGGCTAAATAAAATTAATATACAGCTATCCAGTTTTTCCTTTTTCTATCAAATCATGACTGAAATATATTTACTTGCTCAATTGCTGTATTGTTTAAATACCAACTCAGTGATTTGGTGATGGGAATAAATATTTTTTAATTGAAACGGAATATAAATAATGTACAAATTTTGTGAAAAATAGATCATATTTTTTCTTGAACAATTGAAAGACTTTTTTTTGAGGGGTTGATGAAGCTTAAATAGGTTTGAAACATCAGAAAAGTATATAACATTCATCAGCACAATTTTCTTGAATGTACTTCAAAAATTCACGATCAAAAATATACATTCGGCACAAATTTGACGAAATCCGAGAAATAAACTGATTATTGTGAAATTTCAGGAATTATCGCGTCAAGCAAACAAATATACTTTATGCATCTATAATAATAACAGATTTGTATCTTTTTATCAAAATATGTAAGATATTTGAGAAATAAGTTATTGTCAAACCTTGTTTTGAGCCTCGTATGTGGTAATTGTGTTTTGTACATGCAACGTAAGAAAGATGATTTACAATATTGCTTATTTTCTAGTTTATACAACGCTTCGACGAGAAAAGCATAACATTGTTTTTGTTATTTACTATATAAACATGATATGTATATTTTCTATTGTTAATTGTTGTTATGGACCAGTGCCTAAATCTTATTGAACAAGTATATTATGATATCAATAAGATAACACATATTATAATATGATATGAATCATTTTTAAGTTATCAAATATAACAATTAAGAAAAACGGGAAATGCAAACATGGATATTTATTCTGATTTTTAGCACATAAAAAGAAAAAATAATGTTTTTACTTTAGCACAAAAAGGTCCAGCATTAATTAGCGGTAAACATACCATACACTATTTTTAATAGACTAAAACATTTCTTGGTCAACATAAGCCAATGAAAATGTCATTTGGAAGAAAAGTAATCAAAATGCCATTACAAATATGATGGAGCGACCGATACTTTCAACGAATTAGTAGGCCCATAGTTTGATCACACAAGAAAAATAGGTTACAATCCGTCAACTCCAGACTCTTTCTAAAAACAAAAAACTAACTAACTACCAAAAACAACCATCTGACCATTTTTATAATCTTCCTTAAATATTTTGACTCCGTTCATTTCAATTCTCTCTAAAGTTTTTCATTCATCGTGTCTATTTAAAAATTCTTTTGATCTTTTCATTTTCCAATCAGCTGCTTTCTTCTGCTTTTCTTCAATTGATATTTTAACCAAATTCATCTGAATCTTACGGCCAGCCCGCCGCTTGAAGTGAAACTAATTGAACCTTCGCTACCAAATATTTTGCACCGAACGATTTGTACTCACCCAAGCATAAATACCTTACTTCAAAATTAAATGTTTTCATACAAAAATGAAGGAATTTCTTTCACGAGAAAGAAAATCGGTCGGAATTTGACAAATGAGATGTATGTGAAGAAAACATATGAAGAGGTTACTCTCCTTGATTGACTGTTTACTTAAAGTTATCAATGTAAAAGGCATCACCTATAACGCTAATTGTTTTGCCTTCAGAGTTATACCGATCTTTTATGTACAGCCAATAGGCAACAAATCATACAAAAGTAAAGATAAAATATTTGCTTGAACGAAATAAAATTCAGTGTTCGTACAGGGAGCAATTAATTAGTGAACAATAGCATGTAATATGATGCGTGAATTTCAATAGTTTGTTAATTTAGCTAAGTGTTTCAACGTTCTCTGTCATGATCACACGCAGCCGGCGGCTACCGGACTGTTCATCCCGGTGGGAAGGACAAGAGAGGCAGATTTATTGATTAGAAAAGAGGAAAATATAAACTTCCTAACATTTTTAATAATTTAATGTTCATTTTTGTATTATACTAAATTGGAGTTTTTTCCATGTCTTTAATTCTGTACAACATCAGTTAATGTTTTAAAAATCTAAAACTTAAGTTGAAATGTTTAAAATAGGAGGATTTACGACTATTTTGGTTGACCGGGAAGTTTAACTTTACCATTGTTTTTGCACTTTTAGTGATTGTACGGTCTAACGATATTGGAAGTCACTTTTTACATTCTTCTACATTCAGACATTAATTCGACATAAAACACTCAAACGGTGGAGAACAAAATTCCTCGTTGTCCTGCGTCCAGGTGTAAATCGTTTCGTTTTCAGTTAATTTTTACATTCCTTTTATCTTAAACTGTAAATTAAAATATCCCAAGGTTTAATCATGTTTATATAAAAATGAGGAAAAACAAGGCAAAAACACGGTTTTTATGCAACACATATTGTTTTTCATTTGTAATGGAGAAAAGGGCTTTTCTCGGTGTCCTGTTGTTCAGGTATAAATCAACATAAATTTTCGTTTTCAGTTATCTTTGCACTGTTGTATCTAAAAATCTCAAATGTTCTGAAATTCAAAATAACAATGCAATATGGATGACAAAAAAGCAATAATACGGTCTTAAGCAACAAAAATCCTCAACAATCTATCGATGTATTTACATATCAAACTTAGCATCTAATCCGTAGTTTTTGTTGCATACAGCTCTGCTCGTGGGGCTAATTAAATAATCAAATCAGTAGTCATTAATGAAAGTAATAAGCTTAAGTTATAAGAAATGTACGAGTTACATGTATTTCATGTAAGATGTTAAATGAAGCAAACTTTCTTCTAAATATTGACAATAAAGCGAGTAATCTCTTTTGAATTCTTTTACTCAATTTCATGAATTAAATTTTAAAATCGTTACTTTGTCGTTAAGTTAGGAGTCAACTTAAATTTTTCCCTTGAAACATTATAAAGCTAGCTCAGGCAATTTTAATCAATTTCTACCAATTCACCACAATTGTTATAGAAGCACGCGAGTAAATTCGATATACACGAACAAGATAGCTTTTAATTTCGTGATTTGAAGGGAAAATCTTCGCGCTAAATCTAGGACCTTAGGCTGTGAAGTAGAATCAATTCAATTCCAAGTGATCGTAAGCGATCCTTGATTTTTATATGGTGATACGGTTTCGTAGGCACGACTTCATCAATTGAAAGGGATCAATCTTCACAACCAACCTGTCAAATACGCTGACTGAAATACATACGAGATACAACTGTAACCAACGTAAATATAAAGGCGACGCTTGAGAGAGTTTGTCTACTTTCTTAAAGATACAGTACAGTGGCTCAGTGGTTAAAGAGGGAGGCTCGTCTCAGTTCGTATATCGTTGGTCTGTGTTGGTAGGGGGATAAAGAGCTTTGACGTCACTTGGGGTTCTGGAGCGCACAAGATCGCTGTATGTTTGCACATGTGCATAATACATAGCGTTGTGTGTGTGAAGATTCAATCGTAGTGCATATTCGTTATAACGATCTACGGGAAACTTTTTTTTCTTTCACGTAATTGTTGGGAAGAAAAAAGTGAAAGATTAGTAAGATGATACTAAAATAGCAGTCCCTTGATGAAAATTACAATGAACGAAAAAATAAAAAGCAAAATTCAAGAAAATCGTTCTGGTGGAATTCGAACCTATAACTGTAAGCAAAAAAAAAAAAAAAAAAAAAAAAAAAAAAAAACGATTCACATCGCCTTTCTGACTGAACACATCAGGCGTTAGTTTACTTGGGATTTTAATTAATATTTAGGCTTACCATCAAATAAACGCCAACGAATCGTGCAGCAATTGGTTGAAATTTCGAGTTCTAAACATTGTGTCCATATAACGATTTTGTCTCCAAGCTTCAAAAAGCCATGCTTGTATGCGGAAGGTACCGGGTTCGATTCCCGCTGCAAGCCCTGGATTGTGTCCTTGAACAGGACAATTCACTCTCCTGGAGAGTTGACCTGCGATGACTTACGTCCTGTCTAGGGGAAGTCATGTGCTCTCACCCGCTTACGCCAAGGAGACTGTGGATAAGACCCGGCCTGATGGGCATTCGTGGCTTTAGTATGGATTTTAACCATTCTTTGTTTTTTCAAACAAACAAAAAATATTATGTTTTGTTTGAATATTTTCTAATAAATCTTTGTATTACGCTGACAATTAAATGTTAAATTATAAAATGATATCATCAAATTGTTAATTCATTGTATGTACACAATATAATACGATATTGATAGACATTGTCATGTTGTTTAAAATATTGTAATATTTTCTGTTTAATCTTTGTATGATGTTGTCGATTACTGTAAAATAAATCATTGTCAAAGTTCTGACAAATGAGTGATTTATATGACTTTGTTGAAGAACTAGTGAAACTTCGAGGCAACATTAACACATTTTTGAAAACCTTAGAAATTATAAAAGTAAAAAAATCCAATCAGAGTCTTTCACTGTTATCCATTTTACCATTATTTTTAACTGTTTAAAATTATGTTAAAATGGGCAACTGTGAAAGACTGATTGGATTATTCATGGTCATTAAGTTTTAAAGATTAATCATTCAAAAATGTATGCAAATATGAGGGTGATCAGTTTCATCGATCCATATCAATCAATTATAAACTGTCAATATTGTTTAAAGGAGCCAAGCTAGCTTTTACCAATAATTGTTTAACACAGTCCGCCCACAGTCAACCATTTAATGTAAAAGAAGTTCTAGAACTCATCAACAGTCGAATGTGAAACATTATTTTTTTAATTTACATAAAGATCTTGGGAAGGACTTGAATTTACTATGTAATGAATCTCGAATAAAATAAGAATTCATACAACTTTGATTACCTGAAAAACAAGATATCTTTAATTCGATTCCATTCAGAATGTGATGTTTTTTAAATAAACATTTTTCGTTAGTACCTCAAATAATATCAAAATATCTATTTAGTGTGAATACTAAAAATTCAACTGTTAACGACTATAAATAAAATTACGAAGAATAAAATAAGTTATTTGAACATATAAATAAAGTATTTTTGATATTTTACAAAAATGTTAAATAGTCGAAAGGTGTATACACTTAATCATAACGTGAGTTGGTACCATAGGAAGTACATAGTAGTTCAGCGACTACAGAGCTGCAGTTGCAAAGGGTTCTGGTGTCAATTCCCGGCACGAGTCCTGTATTGTGTCATTGAGCCTGTATTGTGCCACTTTTTTACTCTTGCTTCGATTTACTCATGTTCCAAATTACCATACTGGGGAATTAACCTGCGATGGACTAGTGTCCACTCCAAAGAGAGTCAATGGTTCTCATCCGCTTGCACCACGGAAACTAGGATGAGCACAAGGCCAATAAAGATTTTACTAAAAACTTAAACATGACAATAAAAATATCATGGGGATAATAATTAAAACAAAGATGATGGTGGCGAAATGATAATAATGGTACTTTGATGGCAGTGATTATGTTGGAATGGTCATAATGAAGAGTATCTATATACAGCCTATACAGTCGTGTTTTGATATAAAATATTTGACATCAGCAACAACCATTTGAAAGTGACGTCATGGATGAAATCTTCGATAGTTGTACCAATGGTTCTCAGGATAGTTCAATATGACCGGAAAACAACGGTTTAGGAACATTTTGTCCTTGGGGTAGGCGCTGAAAGTTTATTTACCATGAACCTCAACCCCCTCCTCATTCAAAAGTCTCATTTTGGTCCCATTTATTTTCACGAATGTGGGAAGCTTTTTTTTTTACAAAGAAGAATAGACAATTAAGTTAGTATAAGACACGACGTACGTGGCAGTACATACACGTTCGCAATGCAGTGACCTGTCACCTGTATGTACACGTACATGTACTAATTGCATGCTGTATGTTACACATACGCAGGCACTACGTCGGTGTATGCGATGTAATGCTGCATTTTACGGCCAAGTGTGGTTAATTCAAATGAATATAATTGGGGAAACTAAAATCGGACCCGGGATCGGACCGAGGTATTATAAATCATAATTGAATAAGTCAGAAAAACAAGCGCCGAAAAGGTTGATATATTTCACACAGGGTACAAATAAGCCCAATAAGGGTTTTTTCCATGAAGTGTGTGGGAGGAGGGGAGGGAGCATTTTTGGGGGAGGCTTAAATCCCCAGTCCCCGATCGAACCCGGGATCGTCACATTTTTCATACTGAATGTCAGAAAACAAGCGCCGAAAAGGTTGCACAGGGTACAAATAAGCCCAGCCCCAAATTCCCTCACATTTTTGACTTTGGCGGAAAATACTAAAAACTAAAAACATTGATAATTATTCATAATATTTGACAATTTTGATAACGGATTATGCAGTTTTGTTTGTTAGATTTTTATGAAATGACTTTGTTTAGTTAGAGAAGCTTATAAGATGCTCAAATTTCAATACGTATCATTTAATTTCTAAAGCTCAAAAATATATTTTGTTTCGTAATGGCACCTCGTAATCCTTCTTTCATGAATACATTTACCAATTTAGTGGCAGAAAAATAAGCACAAAATATTGTTTTTCTTTGGAAGAAGCAGTTGTCATTTCTGCTTGCCCATTGCATTATCCTTCAACTTAATTTAGACCAAGTAAAAACTCTTTGCTCCATAGTCACGCATTGATATTTTTACATAAAGTTTGTGCTTAATTATTACATGTTTTGGTCAACTAAATCGATAACAATAAAGACACACGATACTGTTTGCTAAGAATTTGTTTTTCCTGCGAAATATATCCAAGTTTAAAACTCCATTCAAAATTGAACCTCGTTTCTTCCGCCTTTATTCTTTATAAAACAGAATCTTTAACAAACCCTTTAAATGGTGCCCGCGTTAAAACGCTAACAATAATCAAATTACAAACTCCAAAAGATTTCCTCTGAAACGGTTTGTCCTTCCTTGAATGATTTTACTTCGGCAAAAAAGATGGGTTTTGTAACTTGTTCTTCGTTTTAACCGTAAAGTTGAAAATAAAGAGGCTTTTTCTACTTCAGCTGATGATGAGGTTTAGAAGACGTGTTTCATCATAAGATAACTTAATTTACTCGCAGCCAAAAGGATGTCAAAAAGAGGCAAAATTAAATTTAGTCTACCATCCTTTGCCTTTCTACATTTTCATCGTTTTCTCATTTTAACAATTTTTAACTGATGGTAATAGAGAAGATTTTGAATGTTTTTATCTCTTGTCGCTCAAAGTAACGATTTGATAGAGTATCTTTAGAAAATTCGTGCTGCTTTGTACTTTTTAACAAAACATTTTTATCCTTTTAAGGTAAATACTTGATGTTACATTAAAAGATCTTGGGAAGTTGAGCACGATTTTTTCTGTAACACGGATAAATGTATTTTCAGTTTTTTAACTTTTTTTTTTTTTTATTTCAATGGTGAAATAAGGGGAAGTAAATATGTATTTTAAGTTTTTAGTGTACATGTGCCACAAAAATGGTTTAATATATATATATATATATATATATATATATATATATATATATATATATATATATATATATATATATATATATATGTATATATATATATATATATATATATATATATATATATATATATATATATATATATATATGTATATATATATATATATATATATATATATATATATATATATATATATATATATATATATATATATATATATATATATATATATATATATATATATATATATATATATATACATATATATATATATATATATATATATATATGCATATATATATATATATATATATATATATATATATATATATATATATATATATATATATATATATATATATATATATATATATATATATATATATATATATATATATATATATATATATATATATATATATATATATATATATATATATATATATATATATATATATATTTTATTTATATTCTATATATAAATATATATCTTTCATATCATTTACACAAGGTGTATGTAATGAAAATCTAAAACCTTGATTGGGATGTTTAAAAAACGAGCGTTGACTGCCATTTTAGTTGCTGTAGATTTTTCTGTATGTATATGTATGTTTTGGTAAAAACAGATTTTGTCATTGTCGGTATGAAGAAAATAAATAGAGGATAACCAATCCGACACCCATCAACTTTTAGCTTTCGTATAATAAAGTGTACATTTGTAAGACAGTTACTTATTCATTTATTTTTTAAATTTTGTTTGACTTGTTTAAATACATTAAAAGTGTAAACATTGCTATGTTATGTCAAGCTATGCTGCAGTACTTTTCGTTGTTGATATATAAGACCGATGTTTCTGACGTCGCTACAGTGAAGTATATATCGGGAAAATAGTTTCGCGGGCTGACTTTTTTATTTTGGGGCCCGAAATTACGACTTTTAAAATTCCAAGGCGATATTTAAAATTTGTTTTAGAAGAAATAATTGACGGACAATTAAATTTCCATAGTCACCGCGGCTTGCGCCCCTCCAACAAAATTCCCTGCTCCTGGATCTTGCATATGGCAGGCAATCTATTAAAGAAAGAGAATATGCATGACATAGCTTGGAAATGTGAAATTGTTTCAAGAAATAAGTAGAAAATGACGTTGAGTAGAAAAATCATTACATACAACTATTAATTAATATGTTGCTGCTTACTGCTTTACGTCAAAAGTATTAGTGCTTGCAGAGCATTGTGATGGTTTAATTTAGAGCTTGTTTGTTAAATAAGCCTTTCAGTCGGTGGCAGCATATTGAATCAAACATACTTTTGTTGTCCTTTTATAATATTGCGCTGACAAACGAGAAAACTATATCTACTCCAGAAGAATACTTAGTAACCATAAGTATTAATAGCGACTCTCCCAAATACCAGCACGACAGGCGACACCCGTTAAATTCCTCCAATATGAAACGATCATCCAAATCTCAAACTGTTAAATCAGGCGCCATTTATCACGTTTATAGCTATTTTCAATATCATAATGCCATTTAATATCACTATGGTATACTGATAGTTTGTAAAGTAAAATTAGATACAAAGGGGGTAAGAACAAACTGATTATTCGAATTAACCAACGGATTATTCAAATTAAGCAACTAAGTCTGTATATATGTAATTCGACATCCGTGTTTCTACTTGTGAAACAAGTTACCTTAGGAGATTTAATTTTGAAATGATTTTTGCCTGAGGTAGAGAATCGGTAGAGTATCCCACTAGGACTGCGGGTCTTGATGTCATAATTGAAGTGCACCATTTCGCAGGCAAACTAAAAACGCCTCAGATTATACCAGGTTGTTACGAGAATTGTTTATAAATGTGTGCGGTATACTTTATAACTTTGTCATAATTGTCTTAAGACATCATCTAAAGGCGTTCGTATTTTCGAACGGTTATAAGAATATAAATATTAAGATTCTGCGAAACTGTAGTCTTTTATAAATTCGACACACCACCTAATGCACCCGTTGGTACTACAAGAAACCCAAGAGGTCCTACAAAAATATGAACTTGAACTTGGACCGGGCGACTTGATCAACAAACTGTATTAACAGAGTCATACTACTGCAAATAATAGGAGATAGGTTGTTTGATAAAGGGTGTTAAAAGGATAGCCTTAAGTCTTCAAAACGCCAAGAGAAGACCTTATGTTTTCATTTCAGATTCACCGGGGAGCAAAGACCTTGAACTAGTTGTGAGACTTTATATCATAATTTTTTTATGAGAAATGATGAGTTAAGAAAATGCATACCAGATTATAATCCGTTCCAGCTGAACCAATTTTCAGAGACGCATGTCGTCCATTCTTTGGAAAGGTAATTGTTTCAACTACTGTATCTTTCGTATTAAATTATTTTCCGATTGCTAAGCGTTCATGCGACTCCTATTAAGACTAAATTATCCAATTTTGAAATTGTTTAAGTAGACCTATCTTCATTAATCAAGCGGATGAAAGGTAAACTCAGAAATGATTTTTGATTTGATACGATTTTTATGAGAATGGATATTGTTTACAATTCGGGAATCTCTGGTAATCTCTCCGGACATAATGCAATAAATGCGTGTTGACAACATGAAACAGAATTGCGTCTTCCTATAGCTGTGGCTGGCGGAGATTGTCAGGTGTCCACAGCCGTAGGACACGCTTGCGTATTTATACAGAGCTTCTGTTTGCTGCTGAGGTTTGGTGGATATTTGCCAATAGTCACCGTGGTAGAAAGAGGCAGATCAAAGGATGCTGAATTGAACCTTTGGGAATTTTTGTTACGGTAATACACATCGACCTTTAGCTTCTATAGTTACCAAACTTCTAGAAAATATTCGATCTATACCCAGATGATAAGACTTGAAAAGATCATGCCTAAAGTGTATCTGCTTGACTTCTTTATATAAAGGCTCTTACGGAAAAACTAAAATACAGAGGTTGTCAAGTGTTAGTAGCATTTTAATTAATCAAATTGATGGTGGATAAAAACGCGAAGATTGTATATTCATATAACATTAAACTGGTGTATTTTAAGACAAATCGACACAATAATTTCTTGGATTTCGGCATAACAGAGTTCAAATAATCAGTAAAATTAAGGCAAATCAGCAATATCACTCCCATCAGCCAATAGTAGAAATGGCAAGACCATTATAAAGCAATAATGTAGTGCTAACCATTTTTAACTTATTATTCAACAAATTATTTAGGTAAACAAATTGAAGAAGTGTTATCAAACACAATAATAACATCCCTTGTCATTTTAATAAGATTTTTTGTGAAATAGCGATAAATTTCTAAACTAAAATGATGTCATTGACTAAAATATTGACAATAATGTCAAATACAAAAACTTTAAATACAGTAAAGGGGTTATTAATGATGATGATAAGAATAATAACATATATACAGACGACCTCAATCTGTTTTACAAAGTGAACCAAATTGTATAGTACAAAAATACAACAAAGTAATACAAAGTCCTATAGAAAATAAAAATAAAGCAAGTTAAAGTATACAAAAATACAACAGAAATAGTTCTTAAATATACATATGATATATTGCATTAAAGTACAAAGGTCAATCAGTATTACAGGAGAAAAGGTGAGTTTCAGAATATTTTTAAAGTTATTAAGTAAAGGGGCATTCCTAATGTAAGTAGGAGGACTGTTCCAAGGTTTCGGGCTGCAAATTGAAAAGATTGTTCACTGTAAGTTATTATGGTGAATAATGATACATCAATGGTATAGAAAAAATAGTAATAAGAAATATTGCAGATTGCTTAAAATGAGTTTAGTGTTGGTTTCTCCTAACGTGAGTCTAGTGGTGGTTTCTCCTAACGTGAGTCTAGTGGTGGTTTCTCCTAACGTGAGTCTAATGGTGGTTTCTCCTAACGTGAGTCTAGTGGTGGTTTCTCTAATCGTGAGTCTAGTAGTGGTTTCTTCTAACGTGAGTCTAGTGGTGGTTTCTCCTAGAATGAGTCTAGTGGTGGTTTCTCCTAATGTGAGTCTAGTGGTGGTTTCTCCTATCGTGAGTCTAGTGGTGGTTTCTCCTATCGTGAGTCTAGTGATGGTTTCTCCTAACGTGAGTCTAGTGGTGGTTTCTCCTAACGTGAGTCTAGTGGTGGTTTCTCCTGACGTGAGTCTAGTGGTGGTTTCTCCTAACGTGAGTCTAGTGATGGTTTCTCCTAACGTGTTTAACCACTCTAAAGCAGAGTACTTGTCATACCTACATTTTTCTCCCGGGGTTCAAAAACCATGATCTTAAAATTTCTGAATAATCATTTTTGATATTTTTAGAATCATGGTTTAAAACGTTCTGATTATGACCTGACTATCTGATATTTTCCCATTTTCTTGATTAATGATCTCAAAATTTTCCAAATCATTATCTCAAACTTGCCTTTCCGAATCAAATCTACAATCTTGCAATTTTTGTTGCTGCAAATTTTAAAGAGCAAATAAAACTGAGATTGATCAGCAATTGTTAGGCCAATTTTGTTGTAAACTGAACATCAATTAGTTATCATTTGTTTTTAATGGATTTAGTTTGTGTCCGTTACTCCAAGGTATAACTATCGTTACAGTGGTATAGTCTGATAGTTATTTCAACATGTTCACGCCAAGAATTGTGTACTCAACCAGGAAATAGTTATCTTACTGCTTTCAAAATCCTGGTGACAGCCATATTTCAATATGACAGATATATTATCGACAAACATGACTATATTAACAGATTAAGGGCAATAAAAACATTACGTTAAAATGAAGGGTTTTTTGTTTTGTTTTTTAATGTATTTTAAGGTTTCAGATTTTATTTTCCATAAACTTTATATGGATGGCATATGCAATTCTCTCTTTTCCCATAATAAAAAAATGTGGAACATGTTCCCTTTTAAAGAAGCCTTGATCAGAAATTCATATAATAGTTTACGGTTAGTTACATTCCCAAGATCCGACAGGTCATACAATTAGGCAGTTCGGATATATTCCAATCATTTTCTGATTATCATTCCATATATAGAAAAAATCATTTTGCCTATCTGATTATTATTATTCCATATATAGAATTCATTTTGCATAACAAATTATATATATTCGCAGGTAAGGAATATAAGGTATTAGGTTATATGTTTTTTAAATATTTTGATACTGAAACGTTTGCTACTCGTACACAAGCTATCATTTAAGATATATAGTACAATTTACAAAATACAGAACACATTTGTGAGGGGCATGATTATGTAAGTCATAGCTATAAAAACATTTTTTTAACAATATAATTATTTTTTAAGTCATTTCAATTTTATAAGTTGGTATATTTTTTCGACTATTCATCATCTTTTAAATGTGTATAACAAGTTATAATAATCTATTCAAAAATTTGAATCCTTTTGCTATTTAATATTCAATAAATGTTTAAAGGCCGGCCAGAAGCCTATACCCAAAGGGTAATATACACCTGATTATTTCAATCCCAATTGCATGTGCAAAAATAGCTTATTTTCAAACCATGGAGCTACAAGCTCCCAGTGCAAACAA
Source organism: Chiridota heheva (assembly GCA_020152595.1). Classification (NCBI taxonomy): domain Eukaryota; kingdom Metazoa; phylum Echinodermata; class Holothuroidea; order Apodida; family Chiridotidae; genus Chiridota; species Chiridota heheva. Next base: position 601,729 of record JAIGNY010001380.1, read on the forward strand.
ACCGTAAGCAATGAGGCATCATACAAGTGCAGTTGTAGCGGAACAATACAGACCAGTCACCTCACCGGAGCTGCGCAAACCCTCTCTGACGGACTGGGAATACTCTTGAACAATCACTAACTTTATCATCTTGTCTTAAATGATTTCTTCTAATTTGTTTATTATCAGATACCCGTCCTTGAATTGTGTTACATTGACCGACAACTTGACCACAACTTATCTTCCCTCACAATCCAAGGGTATGTTATCCTATTTTGCAACGTAAACATAGTTTAGGTATTGGATCTATACGTCCCCCGAGGCCCTCTGAATCACTTTAGAAAATTAAAATCTGCTTTTTATGGTCATAGCGTCTTGATGAAAAAGAAAATTAAATTAACAAGGTAAAAGTTTAGAGAAATATACCTCCTCTGGCTTTGGTGAAAATATTGTAATGAAGGAAACAATGATTGAAAAATCACTTAAAAATTGACATAGCTGAGAAAAAATAACATGCATAGGGGATACAGGCCTGGAAGTTCACAGAGATGTTGTATTTGAAGTACGCATCATCAAATCTTGGAAACACTTTTGCAACAGAAATGTTGGAAGTAACGAGTTTAAAATTTGAAATTTCTGATTGACCTGGGACATCTATAGTCGATGATTTATCAGAACCGAAGGTTACTGAATTTTAGATTAATATGTCATGATTTTTTATTCAAATATCTGCTGTATGAATAAATGATCACATGCTTATATAAAAATCTGCTTCCTGTCTCAGGGAGTTCGTGAAGATATAAGGATATCTTTGAAAATTACTTAGAAATTGGTAGAGCTGAGAAAAAATAACATACGTATGAAATACACGAAAAGAGATCCACAGAGCTTGTGTATACAGGTATAAGAAGTACGACGTGTTATTATCTCTTAAAAACACCTTTGCATTTGAAAATATTGAAAACAACTAGTTTAAGCATGAAGTATCTTCAGAAGATGATTTTCTACTGTTAGCACTACGTGTTTTTAATTTTCAGATAAGTACAAGAAAATTACTGAATTTTAAGATTAATTTGCAAAGAATTTAGCAAATTTATGACATTTGTACCAAAATATGTGAAAATGGAAATGAATTTTCCAGAAAACAAGCATTTAACATCAGTCTAATTAGTCTTGCTTATCGTATATTTACAAACGGTTGATTCTTGACTTGTCCATTTCAAGTTTTTCCTTTAATCATTTCGACTAAAACACCGCTGTAATATACATTATGCATGGGCCAGCATGGTAAAAAAACAAAAACAAGTCTCCGCCACGAAATTAACTGCATAGGCCTACTGGGCATTTATATATTTTATATATTGCACCTTGTGTTAAATGAGTGCCACACGCGATATACACGATTTCGACCCATTTTATCTCAACATATTCTTCTGTACGTTGTCTTTTATTGTATTTCTCTCTTATTATCTGTAAGCCTCATCGACTGTGCCTTTAAGATTAGTCCTACAAATTCAAGTCTCATTTTACCAAAACGAATTCAAACATGTAACAATGTTACATACTTTTATCAAAGATACCTTTTTTTCTAGTCATGACTTAACGATCGAATTCTTTCTGTCAAACGCCACATTTATATTGATAATTATTCTTTATTCGGTAAACTTGTAAATGCCTATTTTGCTACACAAAATGGCCGATACCTCGTGAACCCTTCAAGAAGTGAATCGATACGTTGTATATCCACAGTTCTTTGATATGCAACACTACATTGACGTTTCGCAAAATTTCCTTCACATTGGTATGGGTAAATCTTAAATAAATGAAAGTGACAATAAGTGTATACATTATCAAAAAGTATAAGTAAAGTCAAAGCCATCATATGTGTAAGTACAATGTCTACGCGATAAACGCTGGTTAATTTTTTGATGGGCCTATAGACAGTTGGCCCATATCGTGTGCATGCATACAATATTATATTTACCGAATATATTTTGGCGGTGTTTTACATAACATAGGCCTACCAAAATGATAGGTCTATCCGCCTAAAGGGAGCTTAATCCCTCACAATCAACAAGTACCAATAATAATCATATTTCTATTTTATGTGATCAGGTGATGAATTAGTTCCCACTCCAAGTATTTTTACCTGTTTAAGTACACATCAAATTTTGAAGCGTTTATGAAAAGCGAAAGCGTCATGACGTCATACTAGTAAAGCTCCAATGAAAATTTTAAGGCTCGATTTTAGTACACATTGGTACAATAGTTACAAATATAATGAAATAGTATCTTATATTACACAACAATATGTCTACTCTCACCTTACCTTACACAGTTAGGGCTTACAACGTTCAAGGAGCCAATATATATTCCAAATAATTCACCTTTAGCAACTTCGCACTCGTGCAAGAAAGCAACCAAATGAACAAGCTCTTTCATGTAACTTATCAACGAAATAACATTACGTTTAGTCATCTCTTCTATTTAAATACACTTAAAAACCACCCTTTACATCATGCACTAACAAAATAAGATAAAAAAGTTTTAATTTCAAAACGAACAAGTTGTATTTCGATCGAAGAAAGTTTCTATCAAATTTACGTACCCTTAAATTCTATTTACACCCTATTTTCTTTGATTACAAGTCTCCCGCTGCACGTGTATTATTTGGTTAGTGCGAATTAGTGATAACCCTCGTATTCAAGCAGACTGCAAAACGGGATAACACACTTACGCCGCCATACTGCTTTGTAATTTCTATTAGTCCCTCATTTTGGCGGTTAAAGTTATTAACGAAAGCTGTTGAAACAAAAAGGTAATGAACCTTGTGCGTGTATCGGGTAATGCTTACGTACATTTAATAATTGTTCATCATTCCATAGCAGTGATCAAATACTTGATATGAGAGAAAGCTTAAACATTCCTTGGTTTATGAATATGGTAGAACCATAGTAAAAACTATACAGAATTAATCTAAGTTGAAACTATATCAATGAAAGTAATTAAACATAGTACGTTAGAAATAATAACATTATTTTTTGAAGAAAAGAAAACCATAAGAACTCGTTTTTCGTCTTGGTTCTTGTTGTAATGATGTTAATTTACCGAAAATGATTTTAACGGAAAAAAACAAAATTAAAAAGATCCTGTTTATAATAGCTTCTCTACTGTGGTATGTGCACATCTATAGGTATTTCCAAACATAGTACGTGTATGGGAATATGGATCGTTCTTATGTTTGTGCATGTATTCATGAATATTCTGCAGTAGAATCTAAATAAGCCAATCAAAATTTACTTTACTAGGTTGTTGTAAACTATGTATTCTGAAATCTAGAAGGTTAATAAAAGTGGACGTGTATCTGTTTTAAATGAATTCATTCGAAAATGTTTAATAAAATTAATGAAGAATAATTCGAGGTATGAATTACTTCACTTGTCGACAGGAAAGCTTGATGAAGAAAGGTCGATGGTTATACTTACAGTAGTAGCATATTTTTCTTCTAACATTCACAGTGTGTGAACTACTAGTGCAATCGTCATAATGGTAATATATAAAATTTCACATTAACATGGATTGTCCAAGTCGGTGTCCAAATACAAACAAATAAGCCTCCATATATAAATCATAATATAGATATTCTTAGATAAATGAATTACATTCATAGCTGAATGGAATTTGGGTAGAATTACTAACAATTAAAGAAGCGATCTCGGCATAAGGACGTAATAATTACGAGTCAGTTCTAATTTTTGATTGGTTCAAATTTCAACCAATTGCTGTACCTTCGACCATATTCCACTGTATAATAATTATAATAAATCAAGCCATTCATTCAAGTGGTCCTGTGGCTAAGTGGGTAAACCCATAGCCTACGGATGATTTACTTTTGTGCCAAACGTACGAGTTCAAATCTCATCAAGTCCACAATTTTGTTGTTCTTCTTCTTTTTGCCACTTAAATTTTTTAAATCTGACTGACCTTTTGGCTATTTGGTGTGCCTTATTCAGTTTACGGTTTGAATATCTATTAAACTAACGACGAAATTGTGTAGCTCTGTTCAACTCGGCCTAAGCTGTGTCATGTTACCACATATACACACAATGTTGTATACACACAATGTTCATACACACAATTAATAATATACGCTTCTCTGATTCTCTGAACGATTACAATACGTAAGCCTATCTGCCTATAGTCGATTTTTGATTTTTGATTTCATTTTTGCAATTTGTTTTGATACAAGAATCCTCTTTAAGTAAATACTAAAGCTTTATAAAGCATTTATGACGTGAGAAACTTCTGTTCCTGTACTATCTGACGTCATTGCGATTTGTTTTGAGACTTTCTTTAGTAAATACTAAAGCTACATAATCCACGAAATTGTCAAAATTTAATTGTACTACTGGCAATTTCATTTAAAGACAACAAAAAATTTGGATTTCAGTGAATTTTCATTTGACTTTGAAACAATTTAACCCATTTGTCCCCATTTTTCCTCAATTCGTTTTGATATGTTTTCGCTATATTTTCATGGCTTTTGATCAAATTCTAAATGAACTTCGCTAATGCTGCTTCATATATGATACTGTCAATTAAAACGGATATACGCCACGATAATTACAACATTGGAAATACAGACTCGAAAACCCATTGCTAAATTATTCCGAAATGAATAGTTAGGCACTTCCTTTCAAATTTGTCTAAATTTGTAATTTTCATATTATAGTATTTCATCAAAATAGTTTTTAACCTTTTTAATATTTTATTTTCTTACCGGTATAATTTATGCTATTTTTATAAACATGTAAGAGTTCTCCTGTGAAGATTTATTTTCGCCAAAATAATGATACGTCAGTAAATGTCCACGTAACTTATCCACACCATCACTCACCATTTGTGAAAGGACGATCAAAATAAATCATCTTATACTTCAACATTCGTTATCTTACCATACTACATATATCTGCTATAAAACAAGATTAATTTGCAAAAAAATAAGTAATTACAAATCAAGTGTTGAGTCGACAATGTAATAATTTCTTTCATTTTCATACAAAGAAAGATAAGAAATTACACGTCTGTTTGAATAGACTTTAACAGAGAGCTGAAAGAAAATTTGTAAAACTTTTCTTTACTTTGTACTTTGTTAACCTACGATCCTAACTCCCCAAACATCTGTTCTTCGGGGACACTTCTTTACTTTCAAAATTGATCTTGTGTCTTCAAAAACTTCTTCCATCCTCTAAAAAGTAATCAACGTGATGGCATGTTCCTCAAAGGGAAAATAAGGAGATGGCTTCAACGCTAAAACGACGAACAATGGAAGATATCTCAACATACAATAAGTTAGGAAAATCACACAATAGGTTTTAACTTACGGAGATTGACTCGAGAGACAAGGCCCCGCCTATTTAATCAATTAACTGGTCTCGAAGCGTTTGGTTGGCGTGTGCCTTGCACGCGATTCAAAAAGCGCATGAATAATAAAGAAACAAGATTTTAAGGAATTTACAATTGTTGTTTACCCATGCCAATCAGAGAAGTTTAGAACTTGGCAAAATATTATATATGTAGCCGTAGGGTCAGTGAATGGCAAATATGAACTCTCAATTGTGTCGGTGAAACCAGTGCATATCATATTCACATACAAATAAAGGCGAGCCCTTGGATAAAAAGTTGATTATAACTGGTGTAAGCTACTGTGACGTCAGTATGTGTCAATTTTTAAGTTTCAATAGCCAATCTGAGTTAAATAATAATTTTGAAATAGATTCATAAAGTGAGTGGGTTGATAATATTCTTAGAGCCTGCACGAGAAACAGTTTCACTCCTTCAAATATTTGTAAATCACTTAATAACCAATTAAATTTGGAAAACATTGTTTATCTTTATTTTTACAAACAACTTGAAAATTGAATTTAAGGAAAAGGTATTTTGCATGAAAAATTATTAAAATACTCTGTGAAAATTATAGCTTATTCTGCTTTAACAAAAACTTGTATTTGAATCAATTTAGATACTTAAAAAATCCATCAGTGGCAGATACAGTAGGAAATTATAAACATTTATATTCCTACCTTTGGATTCTTTGAATTACTCAGAAAAAATCTTTTCGATGATTTGGACCAGCCAAGCGACAAAAACAACAAAGAAAGACTCGTTGACTGAAAGTGAAGACATTTTTTGTTGGACAGCCTTTGGAAGCAAGCTTAAAGAGAGCTGCAATCCAATGACTCAAAACATTGGCGGGAAGATTCTACCGGGGAAAACAACCGACCAATCAAATTAGCGACGAGTGGTTCTCTTTTGGAGAATAAACATACAAATTCAATGTGGTCGTTTTGACTTGCGTGTTCGTAGACAACTGCTTCAAATTCAGTGCATGGAGTTCTCGTCGATTTTTTTCTTCTTTTATTTTAATCCTGAATCAACCAACAAAAAGGAAGACCATTTAGAGCTGCGAAATTACAACTGAAGAGCATCTTGAATCAAATGTTTTGTGATCAGTTCCACGAAGACATAGCTTTGTCTTAATTTGGGTGACTGTCGTCCATAAGAGAAGAGATATTAATCGAGGAAATCCAAGATTATTGTTGTCATTAGAAGATAACTTTTGCTAAATATCTGTTGTAAATTTGATCCAGAAAGCATTCTTTGGAAGTAACAAACAGTGCAACGAGCGAAGGAGAAGTTACAAGATAAAGATATCAGCAATTTTCAAATAACTGTTTACTCAAGTAACACATGACGAGTTGAAGACTAAATCTTATTTCATTTGGTAATTGCTTTTTGATTCGACTAAACTAAATTACTCGTGTTATTTCATTTGCAGAAATTGTATCACTGTCGATGATTTCTAGAACAATTTGATCATTCCAAGTACGGTACAAATATTGCCGAATTTCGCCAATTAAATTGTTTAATTTTATAAAGATTCCGATATTGATTTAATTACATTCGACGAAACTTGATTTATATCAGATAGATAAATAGATCGTTTTTCTTGATCGGTGTTTAACTTTGACAGCCTTATTTAACTTTTCGACATTTTAATTCTTCTTGAATTATGCCAAATCTTTAAAATAACGAGTACAATTATTCTCTATGCGCAAACATCTTTAATTGTAGTCTTAACATTATAATTCGTTTAATTAACGCAACAAAACAATTCTAAATACAGAGTCTCTGCCTTTTTATAAGTATTTTTTTGCGATCAAAAAAACCCTTTTAACAACTTTATATACAAAAAAAGTTTCGTTATTCATCTAAACAATTCTCAAATATACTTTTAATATTTGTTATTGGTGGTTTAAGGCAAAGGGTTTTGTAAGAAACCGCTTCAGCGAGACGAACTCTGTTCATCCATTTTGTTTACCACTGATTGGAAGGGACACCTTGCCTCACCCAACCGTCGAGATGATGGATTATTCTTATCTAAGTCAGAATGCCTACGATTCCTGCCTCGGTGGAGTCGAAAGCAGTGGTTTGGGTATCCCTACGAGCTATGGAGAATTTTCCTCCGCGGTTGGTTCCCATCAAGCAACGCAACCAGGTTACCACGCATACAGCGGACTGAGGACATCAATGGGGTACGGGGGCTCTCCAGGAGGAATGGCCAGTGCTTGCAATCTTGCTTCGATGATGGACCACCAGCAGGTTTCACAATGTTCACCCTACACGGGCGGTAAGTCGATATTTGCATACATTTCAATCGATGGTTATTTCTAATTCCATCTCGTTCATGCCATAACGTAATGTGGTGCTGCACTTGGTTCATGTATGCATATTAAGCGAGAACATTCAATTTTCAAGTTCAAATGTCACGTATGTCGCTTATAATTGGCTTTTTTGATAATAGATATAAAAGGAATATATAATATTAGGGTGTATCCAACAACCCTTTCGTACAGGAGGTCCTTGTCCTGTTTGCCAATCTCATTCACATTTATTGTCTTAAAATCACCAACAATTGTATGCAGAAAAATCTTCCAATTCGAAACACGATATATCGAAGCAAGTTAAATAGACACACTTATCAATATATTCGTAATAAAATTATATAAATTGATAAAAATATAAATTCACGAGCCGGTATTAATTAAAACACTACCGTTAACTCTTAAAATATACACAAATTCATCTAGAAACTTATACATAGATATTTACAATCTAATTTGAGTTTGGTGAAGACCGAATTAAGTTTCCTATTCAGATCTTTTTAGAAGTTTAGACAAAGTCAATATCTATGTGAAAGAAAGTATATTAAAGTATCCACAAATTCGTCAAATTTTATAATTGCTTTTAAGAGTTTGATACTTGGAATTTGATGAAGATAGTGGTCTAAGTTTGTTGTCTATTCAGATACATTTGGCAGTCGTGTAAATCATTGCATTTTAAAGAAAATAAAACGTATCGACAACTCAAACTCTAGTACAGATTAGTCTCTTGTTCAGATCAATTTAGAATATGTGAATATCTATCTAGAAATATCAGTTAGAAGAATTTGTAAAAAGTCTAATAGAGTTTTTACAAATTCTTCTAACTGTATAGATATTTGTATTGGTACTTAATTGGTAAACACATTTGTCCTGGTTAGTTGACTTTTAAGATACATTTTGACTTTCTGAATATCTATGTGAGAGAAAAGTTTTTAGCGAATTACAAACCCTTCTAACTTGATTGAATATCTAAAACTTTGTAAAACTTTAATCGAGTTCTTACAAATTCCTCTCACTGTCTAAGCATTTGTTTTTACACTTAAATGTTTAATACCTATGCCATGTTTAGTTGTTTATTCAGATACATTTTGACTTTGTTAATATCCATATGAGCGAAAATGTCTTTACGCATTCACAAAATATTTTAAATTTGTGGAAATTTGCAATTACGTATACTTAGTGAAGTCCACGGTCTGTTTTAGTTGCTGGTTCGAATACCCTTAGACTTTGTTAAAGTCTTTAAGAGTTAACATCATCACCCACAAATTCATCTAACTTCATTGATGTTTGTAATCTGCATGGTGTTTTATGAAAATAATGGTCCAAGTTAGTTGCCTAGTCAGATACAATTTCAAGAAGAAAAAAAATGTCTGAATGTATATTTTCAGGTATATAGGAGTATCCTAAGCGCCATAAACTTCTTTGAATTAATTAGTAGTTGTTAATCTACTTGGAATTTGGTGAAGACTGTGATTCGAGTAAGTAGCCTATTCAGATAAATTTAGATTTTGTAAATATCTATCTAAGAGAAAATATCTTAAAGTACCTCACACTTCTTTGAATAAATAGATATTTATTATTAACTATTAATCTACATCTGATGAACAAGTCACTACATTTGGCCGACCACTTTTTCAAACTTTCTGGCACAGTGGGTCGAATTTCATATGATTTGGAGTTAAAGATTTATTATTAAAGGGTACTTTTATCAATTGTTATCATTATTTTCTTGTTGAAAAAAGTGCAGGTTAGTCTCTCCCACCCCCTCCCCATAATCCGGTGGTGCCGTTTCTACCTTATGATTCAATATTTGTACCGATGTCATGTTTGTTTGCCAGTTTGTCATCACCAGTGAAAATTCCTTTAAAAAGTGCCCTGAATCTATTTGGAATTTTGTGAAAATAGTCGTCGGAGCTCACTAGTTGTCTCTCCAGATACATTACGACTTGTAAATATCCATGTATGGTATGTGTAATATAAAATATCTTAAGGTAACCATATTTTCCCTAAATCTGTGATCTATTTGGTAAAGACATAGTCCGGGTCATGCCTATTCAAATAAAGTACAATTGGCTTTGTGAATACATGCATTAGGGAGAAAATCTTAATGTATTCACAAGTTCTTCTGTATTTTTGGAAATTTGTAGTTTACTTATACTTCATTAAATACACATCAAATATTAGATTACTAAAATAATGAAATAACAGTACCGAATCTTCAAGCATTTTTGCTTGGAATTTAAACATTTAGAATCTTCAGTAACTTTACATAAAATATTTATCTAATTTCTCAGTCAGTTGTTTAAAAATATTTAAACATTTTCCATTTACAGCTATATGCAACGGGTTGTTTGGGAAAATTGTCCAAAACAAATTTGTGAAAATAAAAACATGGTGCCTATTAAGGCAATGATCATAAACGACATATTTTTGTTGAGAGATTTGCGAAAATCGAAAAGCTTGTTTAGTAGGAAACAGGTGGCTCAGTTGGTATACTGTATAGCGCACGACTAAGATGCCGAAGTACCACATTCTAGTATCACGAGATAAAACTATAAGAGATTTTTCCACAACCTTGCAGACATACACGCCCTGACATCGTGGGCAGAGGCATTTCATGTGCGTCACCTGTTGCTCGTCCAACCTTTGTGAGAAGGCAATGGTTGGATGGCGCTCACCGTCCATTCGACTGCCTGATTTTCTGAACAAGCAGGATTCTATCCAGAAGACAAAACGCATTGCTTACTTACTTCTGGTCCTGGTCCAATCGTGGTGCTGATCTCGAAGTGCTGCCTGAAATTTTAACTGGCGGGCAACGAGACCTCAGTTTGGAGTTGGATAAGATCCAATATAATACGAATAAATAATAATGTAACAATCTTCTGGGCGAATACTAGCCGAACCAAATTTTTCATTTAGATATTTCTTATAGCTATACTTAATATCACCTCAGGCCAACAGTTTATGTTTAAGTTCATACCGATGTACTCCCGATTTTTAAATTTCTATAAGGTCCTTCGTTATCACCAGATCACTATAAACTATTAACACCAAACAGAGAAAAATAATTCACATGAACGGCTTTAAATAATACGTTTCGCAAACTTAAATAAACATAATTTCAAAACACTCAATTTTCCACCAATTTTGAATAGATTTTTATCTTTACCAATTTCATGGTTGTTTTCTGGCATCCGAAGCAATTTAGGAAATGCCGCCTCTAGGTGCATTCCCAAAGTTCTTTAAACGGTCCAGTCCTAGAATATACAAACAAGTCGGCCATGTTGATCAACCAATAAAAACATGGTGCCTATTAAGGCAATAATCATAATCGACATATTTTTGTTCAGAGATCTGCAAAAAAAAAAAAAGTTTGTTAAGTAGGAAACAGGTGGCTCAGTTGGTATACTTTATAGCGCACGACTAAGATGCCGAAATGCCATATTCTTGTCCCACGAGATTAAACTATAAGAGATTTTTCCACAACCTTGCAGACATACACGCCCTGACATCGTGGGCAGAGGCATGCCATGTGTGTCACCTGCTGCTAGCCCAACCTTTGTGAGAAGTGGGCAATGGTTGGATGGCGCTCACCGTCCATTCGACTGCCTGATTCTCTGAACAGGCAGGATCTTATCTAGAAGACAAAATGCATTGTTTACTTACTTCCGGTCCCAGACTAATCGTGGTGCTGATCTCGAACTGCTGCCTGAGATTTTAACTGGCGCGCAACGAGACCTCAGTTTGGAGTTGGAGCGCTTGATAAGAAACAAGATTATACGAATAAATAATACAAAAATTACAATCTTCTGGGCAAATACTAGCCGAACCAGATCTTTCATTTAGATATTTCTTATACTATGCTTAATATCACCTCGGGCAAACAGTTTATGTTTACGCTCATACCGATGTACTCCCGATTTTTAATTTTCTATAAGGTCCCTTTCGTTATTACTAGATCACTATAAACTATTAACACCAAACAGAGAAAAAAATTCACATGAATGGCTTCAAACAATACGTTTCGCAAACTTAAATAAACTTAATTTGCAAAACACTCAATTTTCCACCAATTTTGAATAGATTTTTATCATTTTCATGGTTGTTTCTGGATTAAGAAGCAATTTGTAATGCCTCCTCTAGGTGCATTTCCAAAGTTCTTTAAATGGTCCGGTCCTAAAATATATACACAAGTCGGCCATGTTGATCGACTAATTCACCACCAGTTGTAAGCTTGATCAATCACTAATAATCAATTACATTTACATAAATATATACTGATACAACTGTATAAAATCATTGTATAATTAATTGATTAGGCCTATATCTAAAATGTGCCGCAAAAATAATGGAATGAAATAAATGAGATCCCACTGAGTGCATTTTAAAAATGAACAATAGTTTGTTTTTGAAGAATATTATTTTGATAAGAAAGTAGTTCCGTTGACTGATAATTAAAATTATCTCAGAAAAATGTTGTTTTCCAAGAACTTTTTCGGTCAAAACTGTTTTATATGAAAAGAAAGGCATTCTAAAGTTACTGATGCTATACAAAATATGTACAACATTTTAAAATGCGTGACCTATTATGTGAAAATAACAATGAATAAAAGAAAGGTGAAGAAAATACATATCCACCTTGAACTATTAATATTAGATATTTAAAAATGATTTGATTTATCTGATTTTGAGGAGAGCACTGATAAAAAAAAAAATAAACATCAAAATTTCAAACAAAAGAGCTGCAAAATCTATTGTGATGATATCTCTAAAACTTTGAAGAAAACAAACTTGGTGCATGTTTTTGTTAGATATGCAGTATGTGAGGAAATAATTCAAAAATGTTGGAAACTTGATTGGAAAAGATTAAAGGTTATCCATAAAGTATCTCAGTCCATAATAAGGAGTAAGGATGATTATAAAGAAAACTCGTCTTTAAAATTGTTTATTTTCTAAAAATGTACTTTATGATTGTGGGCTTAGAGACTGACCAAAAAAAAAAAAAAAAAAAAACTGTTCTGTCCATAAAGACTATACAATGTAAATGGGCGATTACGATGGAACTTTTATAGCCACATTAGCTTAGATTTTGAGAATACTTTGTCTCTTTTATTTTAATCTCTTTCTCATTTTCTTGAAAATACTTAATTCAATTCGGGTAATTATTGTCCTAAATTACGAAGAACAACAGGAACGATGGGAAAATGGTGATCAAATTCCCAAGCACTGAGAGTCGAACTAGTTGGGTCGGACAAAATACGTTGAAATCAAGTATATCTAGCAGCATAGAGGTGGTTACACGCATTTTTGTGATCAATAAAGATAGATGTACAATTAAAGATTGTATTGGCTATACATCGAACGCGCTCGTAAAACAGGAAGTTGTATTGGCTATACATCGAACGCGCTCGTAAAACAGGAAGTTGCAAAAAACCGTAATCGATATTTTTGTTTTTAGGTATGAAAAAAAAAAAAAAATCAGGATCAATTAACTAATCATTTTACATGAAAGAAATACAATCTGTTTTACATAAATGATCGCAATTCATTTTTTGTACTTTCATACAGTTATCAATTTAAAAAAAACAATTTGCAGGAAGAGAGAAATGAGTCAAATAGACATAAACTGTGTTCAAAAAGATCTGCTTAAAATTATATTTAGAAATATTTGCATTGTAGTAAAAGAGAAGTATAGTCATGGATGCACATAAATGTGCGTAGCGTATCTGTTTTTTAATTTTCAGTGGAGTTTTAAGAAGTAATTAGCGAGAAATCTTTTTACGATTACCTGATAGTAACAGCAATGAATTCTCAGAAAAACAGTCTTCAAATGGCGTTCTTAGTATCTAAACTCAAACTGTATATCATTTATAGATTTAAAAGCAATCCAAAAGATACGATGTAGAAGTCAAAGACAACTCAAGAACGTTATGCAATTCCTTTATATATTGCAATTTATATTTTATATGTAAAACTTTGGTAGATAAAAGGACAACAAAACTAAATTTGAATTAGAAAATTTAAAGTTCGCCCTTAACATAACATTCTTTAGCATATTTTGTTTCAAAAACAATAAAAGGCGAAATTTAAAACGATTACGATGCTTTTTTAAACTATTTTTACGAAAAACATCACCTGAAGACACAGATGAGAAGAAAAGTTGTTGATTCTACAGAATAATAAATGTTATTATTTGAGATTATATTATTCCAATGTTTATATTGTGGATAATAATATATTATCTTGATTTTATGGAGATTATTCAAACAACCCTCAACATCACAACCTTCTATCGATCATATATGGTCCGACTTTCTCGTCGATATTCATCGCAGTCCATATTTTAACAGAAAGAAAATATAATTAGAAATTGTATAATTTCAATACAACCCATCTTTTTTATTATCAATTTGACTGCGTTACAAACTGTTGCTCGATTTGCAATTCTTATTCAGTATATAAGAAATACTGAAACTGTAATAATTAATCATTGTAATGATTACTGTAATAATTATCTAAACTGTTTCCTTCATATATAAAATAAGGCGAAAACACACTTCTTTTCGGCCTCCCTTTAATTTTAATAAAAAATGTCTCACTTCCAACAGTCCAAGCAATTGGGATAAAATCGTTTATCTTCATTTTAACAATCTTAGTTTTTGTACTAAATTGCTAAGCGATACTTTAAGGTCTTATGACACTTCAAAAACCATATTTGACTGAAAAAACAGTAAATCCTAAGTAGGGAAGTCTTTCAACATTTATGAAAAATTAAATTCATGATATTTTTCACGAGCCGTAGCTAATTCTTTTTTTAAATAGAGCTATTTTGTATTTTATTCTTCAAATTCAGTCCCGGTGATTTTATTTTTTCCAGATCAGCTGTTAGGGGTATGCAATGCTACAAAATCTCTCAGTCAAAGTTATCTGCGATCCTTCATGGTTTAAAATAATTAATTAGATTATCATAAGGATATTAAGAACTATTCAATTATGATAAGCCAAATTTACATATTTTCTGTAGTATATGTGAATTTGAAAAAAAAAATAAAAATGACAATTGTTAACCCATCATTGTGGGATGTAATACGATTTGAGTACATTTCATTACTATGTTCCTGGCAATGTTGTTCTCTTTAGTGAATAGTTATTTGTGTCTATATCCTTAATTTCAAAAATTCGAAAATGCGTGAAAAATTCATAGTTTAAAACGAAAGAATATTAAACCCCTCTCAATAATCCGCCATATCATTCATTCTTAATTTGTAAACTGTTTTTTATATTTAAAAGTAATGTTTGAAGTTTTCGTATTATAATCGAGTAGTCAAATTCATCAGGTTTTTCAAGCTCTGAAAATTAATAATAATTTTTATAAAAATAATTGTAATATTTACCAATAAGTTACAGGATTATTTCAGGGGTCCAGCGGAAGAGGATTACAAAAGAAACAAAACAGTGAAGAAAGCATTCAAAAATCTTATTTCCTTAAGGAGATATTTAAGTTTAAAGTTTGGTGTCATTTGTGTAGAAACGACTTAAATCAGACTAGTTGTGATGTCATAGCCTCAGATTCCTCAAAGTCTTTGTGTATTCTAACATATTTCATGTATTTTGTGAGGCAATTTTGTGGCTGAAAAACTATTGGTCATGTGAGGAAAGTAGCAAAAAAGGCTCTTTTAAGTATAATTATAATTTACCACCTAAAGGAAGTTCAAGGGAAAAAAATTGAAATAGGCCAAAATTTAAATATATTTTCTTTAAAATATATTAACAATTGTTAAGAATGTGAAGATAAACGCTCCAACCTTCCATAGTAGACTTACTACACCAGTCATTTCTATAAAGATAAGACATAGCTTTAAAGTTGAATATCTCCTTAATGGAATAAGATTTTCGAACGGTTTCTTCACCATTTTGTTTGTTGTGAAGTCCGCTTTCATATAAGATCAACTTACTTGACTGCTAAACTAATCCTTTAACAAAAATAAGTGGGTCTTATCTCAAAATCAAACCATCACACACTCTATACTTATAGCGTTACTCCAAGCTTTTCTGAACTTTCTTTTCCATAAAATAAAACAATAACAAATCTATTACTTTTTTTTATATTATCTGATTACGCCTGATCGAAAGTTTAAAAATATTTTTAAAAAATGCAATAAATAATTAATAGCTAAAAATATAATAATATTCTTCTTGAGAGCATAAACATATATGATAATATAAATGCCCGGTAAACTATCAAATAACCGAATGAAGAGACGTAGGGAAAACACGTGAGACGTCGGCGAATGTGTTTACGGCAGAAAATAAATGTTTTTCACTTTATAAAAGTTTCATTATAAATACACAAGTTATGATAAATAATGCAATATGTAAAATTATCAAAAGCGCCGCAAGTTCTAATGAAGAGAATTTTACTAGCGTTATACTTATCAAGATTATCGCTATCAATTTATTCTCAAGGTCAGTACATTTGAAGATTGATTCGTTATAAAATTAATTTATTACAAAAAGTTAAAATTAAAATTATTTTCTTTTTCACAATCTATTCATCGTTATGATTAATTAATTGTTTGACCATATGTGTTATAGTCTATTTATAGATCTATCGTCATTTCACATCAATTAATGTATCAATATAACGTAAGACGCGTTTCGATAGATATATCAATTGAATTCCCATGAAGTAAAATCGTGGTACTTTTTAAAACGTTGCAAATTGTCCAAATTTTCGCATTTCGCAGAGAAATTTAAACGAGTGGTAAATGCAGCATTTAATTATCAATTTCCATCAATTTAATAGATCAATTCATTACGAAGATCAATTTATTAGAAATATAAAAATGATAACTTCATTGCCAAGATTAACAAGCTATTAAGATAAATTCTATACAAAGTTTAGTGTATTAAAATCGTATCATTAAAATCAATTCATTTTTCCGCCAATCATCAGTATCACCCTGACCATAGATGTTTCTTTGATTTCACATAGATTAATTTATCGATATATCGTTATCAATCGATCAATTTATGTTACAGGTTCTATACTCATCTGTTTATCTTAAGTATCTATACACAGTTTTCTGCACTTTATATAATTAGAGCAAAAGAAAGCACTTGGGGAAGAAGACTCGTATCTTACCAAAAAAGGTTCATCAATGAAACTATATTCTCGATCAATGCTGACCTATTGTAAAGTTGCTCAGTTTAATCAATTTAAGATTTTTCTAATCATTTGAAAGATTTGAAAACAACCTTTGTTTGCTGTCGAGTGTTAGCAATATTTTGTTGTTGAGAGTATTTACAAAAGAAAACTATGATAATAACAAAGAGACCTGTAAATAGTTTCATTCCACCAAAGAACACAACTTGTCACATGTCTTACGCATTGACCTGTTGGTAAATTCCGCATAAGGTTATAATAATTTATATTCATTAAAAGATGCAAAATTGACAATGTTGTTCTTCGTCTTTTTGCAACATTGTTTACGATGATTATTTGTACCTTTATACGTACTGCCCAAAAATGCTTACATGGTGTATTCCGTTATATATTCCATTAAATCCAATTGCTCCAGATAGTTGACACGACTACAGGTGTTGAATATGCATCAGGTGGTCCGTGCATGACCTTTTACATACAAATTATCCTCTGAAATAGTTTCTCAAAAAATAAACGGTAGATTTTCCCATGTCTAAACTGAAACTAGTATATGATATAGAAAATACAACATCAAAGTAACTTTTAAAATAACTGTGAAAAATTCAACATATGTCACACAGATTTCCCACTAAAATGCATATGATCCTTACTCATAACCATGGACGTTTTAGATATGAGAGTAAATTGGATCTTCCTTCCTTTTATAGTCTAGCTGTCATACCTACCAAGGTCTTTTGCCTATCCTTTAAATATATCTGTTTTCCCTTAACAGCAATACCCATCGTGCCAATTCTGCCTTAAACGAAGTTACCTCCCTCCCAAATCATATCATAGATATTTAAACTAGCGAGGATTCGAACCCCATAATTTGATCACCACTTCTCGTTTTTGTTTTTCAACTGCTTTAGAAACCGCTCTCTGATCGTTTATTATATGATTTGCACTTAGTATTTATTTGATATTCTCTTCGAATTTCCCCCCTTAATGTCGTTAAGAATGGTAGTGATAATATCATTTCAGTCCAATTTTCTGCCTTTACAGGGTATGTATATATATAACCTCATGCGTATAAAATACTAATACATATATGCCGGGAGACGATATGTGTATAGTATGAGCAATTATTTGTATTTTTCTTCCTTATCCTGTTTGCGATCAAATACAGAAAATTGGTAAACTGATTTTAAAATTATAGTGTCGTGTTGCTGTGATTTAATTTCTTTGTTGATTTATTTCATTTTCCGACATTTTAATGTACCTTAAGGAGACATATCTATGATGAGGCGAATTGCGCACACCTTTTTACATATATGTCACGTCATCAGAACTAGTTACAGCTTCGTCGATTTTATTTTGGGGGTTTTTACTGGAAAAGACTAAAAAAGGATAAAAACGAATGATTTGAGCTTTTACATTATCAAGATCGTAAAACAGAAAAACAATCTTTACGTTTATAATGCTTATTGAATTTCATATATTCATAACAGAAATGGAAGAAATATTGTGTAACCACACATTACATCTACCTGTTAAAAGTGCCTATTGTTTTCTCCATGTGAACGTTTCTGTCTTTATTTTAAGCATCGCTGACTTTTGAGACAAATTAAATCAAATCAAAAGAATTCTTAAGGCAACCCATTTTTTTCATGTGTCCCATATAAAATGATAAGTAACAAAAACTATAAAGTCCTTTCAATGCTGTTTCCAATAGAGACGAACAAATTAAATATTTGTAAATTTACTCACTTTTATTCATTCACGTTCCGACATATATTCAACAATCTGATTGTTGGATGCAGTTTTTACTACTTCTGCACTTTCTTTTTATCACATGCTAAATATATCGCAAAGCAATTTTGTCTTAAACTGTTATCTTGAGTGGGGTAAATAATGCCCTTTTTGCCGTTTTACTTTTCTGTAAAATTGAAAATAGCATAGGCTTATATGAAGCTATGACTAATCCAGATTTCAGGATTGTTCAATAAAATTAAAATGATAATGAATGAAAGAGCAGGCATTTCAAAATGTTGACGTAATCCTTCATTAATTTCAGTTACTGACAAGGTTTTTTTCTATTTATTGGTTGGTGTAAGATCCAAAACGGCTCGTCAGAATCAGCTGCTCTCCTTTAACTGTGTAAAGGATTAGTTCAGTGGTCAATCAAGTTTATTCTATATGAAAGAGGACTTCCAAAGAAACATAATAGTGAAGAAAGCCTTCAAAAAATATTATTCCATTTAAGGAGATATTTAAGTTTAAGGTTCTAAACCATTTGGGTAGAAACGACTGAATTCAGACTAGTTGTGATGACACATACTCAGATTCCTTAAACAGGCAAATTCCTTATGCATTCTATCATCTTTTGTCCTGTAAATTTGTGGTTTAAAAAGCAATGTATATGTTAAAAAAGTATTAAAACAGAATCTAGTAATGGTAATTATAATTTACCACTTAACGAAATTTCGAGGAAAAAAATTCAAATAGTACAAAAGTTAAATAGATTTTCTTTAAAATGCATTAACAATTGTTAAGAATGCGAGTATGGTGCGTCATATCTACACTAGAGCTTTAAATTTGAATATCTCTTTATTGGAGTAGTTTCTTCACCATTTTGATTTTATTAAAGTCTTTCATATAAGATACATTTTGTTGACCACTGAACTAATCCTTTAAAGTATCCTGGCTGATGATTGAAAAGTAATAGATATACGATTTGCACAGCAAGAATCAGATACAACTGATTTGAGAATTGTTGGATACATGTATGTGTGTGTGTGTGTGTGTGTGTGTGTGCGTATGTGCAAGGTTCCAATCGGGGACAATTGTCTAATAACACACTTTCCAATCGGAGACCACCTTCCAATCGGAGACCGGTTTGATTTCTTGCAGATTTTGGCTCTTTACGGGGAAACAATATGCCATTTTAAATATTACGCATTTTCATTGCTGTCCCCGTTTAGTTGGTTCAGCGCAGGTTGTGTTTCAAAATATGTGTTTAAAAAGGTTTATTGTCGGAGTAAAATATTCTAGCATCTATGTCCTCGTTATGTGATTTAGATTCCATACTGTCTCCAGTTGGGCTAAGTAGTCACGTGTGTCACTGATTGGAATCTTATATGTGATGATCCTGGTTGGAGGACATACACATGTGTGTCCCTAATTGGTATCTACTATATTACAGGTCATAAAAAGGAAAACGTTGAGTGTTAATATCAATGGTTTGTGAAATGGTGATCTATACATCAATTAACCTCCCATCAGGCTGAAGTGAGCGTCTAGCAATCTGGGTACGATGTCCCCTTTTGGGTGATTCAAAATACATGTCCCCGATTGGGACTTGAAACAAGTACGGGTGTGTGTGTGTGCATTACACGAAGGAAAACTCAAATCTTTCATAAATACGAATCATTGAAAATAACAAGAATGCCTTTTTCAGTATGATTTTACGTTACAGATCTGCTAAAAAAATCCATTGTAAAAAAAATCGTGAAAATGATAAGTTTGTAAGAAATTTTGATGGATTTTTGCTAGCGTTTTTTGACCGCCGACAGTCTGACTGAGGTTGCGTCTACCAATGTAAGCATTTGACTCAAGCTTCCTCGAAAATAAAGGACATCCTGAGAAACTCCTCGTTTATTTCTTGCGAAAGACGTCGCTTCGTCAAGTACATGACATTGAAACACAATCAAAATGCTTACCAAAATTATTGCAACACCTTCTCAAGAAATGTACATAAAAAACTGACAAAACACATGTTCTATAAAGGGATTTCATCACGTGACTCTAACTAAAGTGGACTCCATTTTGCAGGGGAGCGGCGGCGTTGCGTTTCATCCGTCTTCACACAGTTCATTCACATCACACGTAAAACAAACATACTACATGCTAACCTACCAGTACCAGTTCAGCGAATTTTACTACTTGCAGTTTTATATTCGCTTCCGATTTTACTTCATATTTTCCTTAAGTTTTATACATTCACCGGGTATACGAAGAGTAACTTTAATGTTAACGCAAGCTGTTTGTTTGTTATACTCAGACAACGCCTACATACCTGATATAAAGTGCTCGCTACAAATCCTAGTGTGAACCTTAGGTTGAAAGCCGTCGCATCGTTAGGCAGAAACCCATTTCGAACGTCGATCAGGATCAGACGGAAATCGAGAAAATGTTATGTATTCCCCCGCACACATCTATTAGTGCAACCAACGGCAAAACAGCAAGATTCCGGCATAATCATCTAACAAAAATAATCTTATATAACAACATGCAAACGTATGTAACGTTAGGTCTAATTAAGTGTACAGCAGACGACAGTGTTTCTTCCCGACAAAATGGCGATGTAAACAAAGTCATGTGACTTTATGACGTCAGCTGAACCACCCTTCAACAGTTTCATATTTATTAATGTATGGCCCCTAAGTTAAGGGTTTTGTATAATGAGTACAACTTGTAATAGTTTTATGTTATCTTAGTGATAACATTTTATGTTATCTTAGTGATAACATTTTAGAATCGGTGCGGACGGGAGCTGAGGTGACTCGGGTGAACACACACGTATTTGAGAACATGTGCCGCCACTATTTTGAGTATTGTAAATCGCTCTCTAATCTTGACAAGTTTTGTCTCTTAGTCCTGAAAAAAAAAGATGGTTCGGGTACCAGGCATTATTGATCTTATCAAGGAGAGAACATGATTTGTATTACTTTCTCAAACATGCTGACCGATTTCTCACGTATAGACTAATCACAAGATTGTACCATTAAAGTTATCTTCGTTGCGATGGTGTTACGAAACTTTAGGGGACCTTCTCGCCGTTTCCACAATTCACATTCCCTTACTTTGTCAATAAAACTACAAATTTAATTTGTGCCCATAAATATATTCTAAATCTAAAACATACATAGCCTTTTCTTACTTCATTGTTTATTAAATAAAAACGTTGTTGTATGCCTTCCCAGTAACTTCTAGTACGTCTTCGATCAATAACTTAAAAAAATAAGCAGCCTGTTTACTTTGCAAAATTCGTTCAATTTTTAAATCACTTTTCCGGGAGGTTTTACTTTTTCCGGGATATTTTGATCGATCTGCGGATGTGTTTCTTATTGTTTAGTCATTCTATCCCCTAAAAACAAACGTAAATTAAATGAAGAAACGACATGAATGCATCGTAACTAAATCAAATTTACACCCAAACCAAAAGAAAACTAGACCCTGTAGCGCAACAGGCCATACTTGTGGCGTATACTTTGTGGCGTGTAAAAAGTTTAGTATCCCTATTAAACTAGCGACACTTTTCGGCTTCTTTTTCAGTTTAGGAATTAATTCCAAAGAAATTATTAGCTCTGCTGTGTCTGTGGAAGAGTACAGTACGTTTCTGTTTAAATGTATAGGGACTGGTATTGCCCCAAAATAACCTTAACCGACAAACAGGCTTGATCTAGTATACACCCTGTAGCTACGAATGTACGATACATACAAAAATATGACAGAAGAAGGCTTTAGAAATGTATATTTCATACCGCCAGAGCGCGGTAAAATAGCGACAGTCATGGTTTCGCGAAGATTAAAAAAAAATTCCTGAGGGTGTGAATATCTCCTTAAGTCATTCAGTTCTCTTAAGAGAAAGAGAGAATGAAGCAGAGTGAGAATACTGACTTACACGACGGGTTGATACACAGTGCGTCAGTCCTTTGGAAGCGCTCAGAAGTTTTTGCCTGCTCTTTCGCTAATTAGTTGCTCGAAGCTACGAAAGCAATCGCGCCATACATGCCCAAATGTCTCCAGAACACAGGTAGTCCAAGGAAATAAATCAATGCCGTTAGAGTTTATTAAAAACAAAGCATAGAAGTATAATATACTGGCCTTTACTTGAATTATGTTAAAAGGAAGACAGCTCTCACTATATGTAATCATGGATGTAAAAGGAATACAACATTCATGACATTACATGGTGGAAGTGGGTGAGTTGGGCATTATTAAAAATTGGCTTATCATTGTCAATTTTCTAAAATGACCATGTCTTATTTGTAAATTTTCACTTTCCCCTGTTTCTTGTTGCAGTCACCTTCTGCAAGTCAACTTCCACAACAAGCTGACAAGTTGACTTGAACAATTTTTCAAAAACATGTCTGGATATTTTAAGCAGATGAGAGAAAACCCATTTGGAAGAGAGCAAAACGTAGACCATGCAAAAATGCCTATTTAGTTTTGCTACTTTGACGTTAAACTATCATGACGTGCTATAGCCTCCATAAATGAACTTTTAAAACTAGGGTAAAATTCACCCATGTAAATCTCAAAGTCGATAGCCATTCTCAAAATAAAACACCTCGAAACTCAATTAGTCTTGGCACGATGTAGTAATTCGAAGTAAAAGATGCAAACTAATAAAAAAAAAACAATCTTAAACATGAATACAAGCAATTTTCCTCAAAGTTTGCCTTTACTTTCCATCTATTTAGGTTATGCCGAATATACTCAAAAATCAGTCATTTTTCATCAACAATGTTCGTTTTGTTAAAGTACATATATCCTACTCATTCAAAACCGTCGAAACTGATCATGTTTTATCTGATATGATAAACCAATCGACGATTTTGATATTATCTAATTATTTTCTTTCGAAACCAATCTTATGAAATATAATTCAATTTCATAAATATAACCGCCTTATGTAAACTTCACATCTTTAACATATACTTTTATCAATTATATCTAAAAATTTTTAAACCACTTCAATTTACACAATATCTTAATCACTTATATAACTTAGTCACTCAAATATTACACTTAAATGATATCTTATTAACTTAGATAATTAAATAATCAAAAAGATTCATTTATGAAACTTTTCACTTTAAAAAGTGCGCGATAAAATTCCATCACCACATGCAGATTCAAAAATCAATCTAAACTGACCTATTTTGTTAAAAACTTTTTATTCAAACAAGTTCCCGACCGATTGAAGAATGCGCTTCAGCTCATCATTCTGGAGACTGCATACTTCTATACAGTCCCTCTATCCTAGCTGGTATTGTATTTGCCTGGCTAAGCATTGGTAAAATTTTAAATTTAGCACAAAAGGACGAAAAAGGGTGATTTGAGATGAACACCAGCGGGAGTTCCAGGCAGTCCATCTGCTTCTCCCGTCACTTAGTTAACTCTTGACATGGTTGGTTTTGTATCAGGTACAATTTGTAAACTTTTCATTGATTAGGTAAGCCAGGGTAATCAGAAAAAATAACTCACAAGGAGCAGCGCCATGAACTGCATTAACTAAAAGGTATTGAAAAGGAAAAGGCAATATTTAAAAAAATTACATTTGCTCTGGTAGGTTTAAAGTGATGGCATGATATTTTTTGGACTATTATGAACTTCGGTTGAGCTCTTTGTTTTCTTTTTGTTGAAAGGACCTTGATATCTGAGCTGACATGATTAATACTTATATTTGATACCATATTTTATTTAATGAAATTATATCTATTCACACCATACATACACCGTTTGGAATTAACTGAAAAGTAAGCGCGGGAAGATTTGCGAAGAATCTTATGAAATCGTTTACTCCATATGATATTTCTGTCTGTTCTCGTTTAAGATTTCTTTGGATTGAACGACTTAAAATGTATTATTTATCCATCTGTTAGGTTTGTGCAATAAAGGAACTCTGATTTATTTGGACTGCCTTCACATCATTTCTTACAGAGGAATATTTTTTTCAATTACATTTATCTGTTTATACCAAGCTGATGAAAAAAAAAACAATGGACAGCTATAAGTTATTCTTTAATACATTGTATACCCATTTATCAAAACACTTAAAAGAGGATCAGACTGTTAGAGTTCTTTGTAGAACAGTCTTAAATTTGAAGAAAAAAATTGCATATCCAGTTTTGGAATTATGGTTCATCAAAGGTTGAGGACTTTTTGATCTATAAACAATTTGTGAATGCGAAGACATCTCAAAAGTTGTGTGTAATTATTTTGATCTTTTTCTTCAATTCAATCATCTAATCATTGAAATGATGGAAAAGTAATTTATTGTTTTTGTCTTTTTGTTAGGGTAACTTCGGGGTATAGTAATGTAATGTCAATATCCCAAAACTCTTCACCAGAACGACTGCTAAGTCTACGTCAAAGACCTTTTGGTAAAAGTGTTAAGAAACAACAATAATCGCTTAGTAGTCCATCATTCATGGGCTACATTACAAATTTGCTGTTCTGCTGTTTATTATTAAAAAATATGAATATTGAAAGATTTATGTTCAGCTTTTTAAGAATCAATGAACACCTATTTTATATACAGAACAACATTTACCAGTTTAATTTTCATGATTAAGAAATAGTGGATTATGAAAGAGCATCTAGAAATTGAAAGATAAATTGTGGAAAATGATTTGTTTAAGGGTCAGAGATGTCCATGTGGTATGGGTAGATGAGAGACGACAGCAAGAGCTAAAGAGCAACAGAATAGTGAAGATACTGCTAATCTCATACATCTGATATGGCTGGTGTAGAAACCCCGTGGTTACTTTCAATACAATTGTGAAGGTCTCATTGACAGATTGAGAACTGATTAGCACTTTTTATTGATCAGTTGAAAGAAAACATTCAAAAGAAAAAAAGAAAATCGGATGGGAAAGCACAGTTACATCACTAATTGTTTTTGCCATTTCACTAAACCTTTAACATACAGATGAGTTTTATGTTGCAAAACTTACAATGGGTATATCAATAAAAGGTTTTAAAAGAGCGCTGAAGGATATCAGTCTATAATGGTGATTTTAGTCGGACTTCAGTCGTTGTTTACAAAAATCTATCAAAGGTCTAAACAGAATAATGACCCTTTTTAAAGGAAAAAAATATTTTGAAATCTTTCTTCACCTATTCAATCGTTTCCCGTTGCTTTGTCCTAATACAACTTAAACTTATCAACATTGACATACCATTAAAATTTGAATCTTCTAGAAACTATTTTTTTTCAGACCATACTTAAACATTGTATTACCAACAAACTCTTCTTTTCTTTCCAGCGACAGCAGGAGTTCCTTATATGCATCGTATACTTCATGAGGGGTCTGCCACGTCCAATGGGCTCCATGAAAAGCGAAAGCAACGAAGAATTCGAACAACCTTCACAAGTGCACAGCTCAAGGAGCTTGAGAAGGCCTTCCAGGAGACCCACTACCCAGACATCTATAAACGGGAGGAACTTGCTTTGAAAACCGATCTCACTGAGGCTAGAGTACAAGTAAGTACCCTCTTACCCTGGGTCGAGGGTGCGTCCAAGGTGGGGACAACGGGTGCCAAACCATCCTTCCGCCAAACAATATTTTAGGAGGTCAATTATTTAGCAGTTTACATGCGTCATACAATTATTGGCAGTCGAAATCGCGTAGTTTAATATCAATGGCGCTATACATTCACCAAAAAAACAAATAAATTGTTAAAGTGAAAAGTTCATAAGCATCATATAGAAAATGTTAACAAATATTGAGCGCATTTAAATATGTGTATAACATACCAATTAATATTAAAATGTCTGAAAGCAGAAAAGGGGGGACGGGCCTATCTCGGTCTGAGTCTTTTAACTGTGTTCAGATAACAAAATTATTTTAAGCTAACATTTTGTATTAAATTTTTAGCATATTTTTGCGCCCGAAAGTGGACTTAAGTAATGTCATTCTGTCTTTCAACTGTTTTTGAATTATGGAATGTTTGCCTCGTCAGCAGGTGGCACCAGATGATGGGGCCAGTGTTATGTAATGCCATGAGATTTGTAAGATCTTAAGGTTTTGATCGAAAACCTCACAGAATTACAAACTCAAATAATTGTTACCGACGCGTATTGATTTAAGGTTTTAATTTTGTGAGGAAGGAGTCTTTGAAGTGCCATCATCTTATGTAGCCTAATCAGGCATTATGATTGATAAGTAATTTAATCATGAAGTTTGGTTATGGTTTATTTACATTTTTATTGGAGCTTGAAATGAAGGATTTCAGATAAGAAAAGCTTTGAATTAGGCTTGTGTAAATTGTAATGGAAATTAATAACAGCTTTTAAAATTTGGTACGGCGTACCAGCGACAAATCAAAAACACTGTGAGAATTATAAAATTTCTTATAATTTGTCTTATGAACAACATGAGATCACTTAACCTTAGACACAAAGAAGTTATATTAATGCACCCTAAGTTGCACATATGTTTATATTAATTGGCTATGGCTTTCCCCTCCAAAAAAAATACAAATGAAGGCCCCAGAATTTGAAGATCTGCCTCTAAAGACCTTCTATGCTGACACACAGAAAGCCCTCAATAGTCCCCATTAACCCACTGAAAAAAGCTTTCTCAAAATAGTACATGTATACAATATCGTGAGGACGTTGCAATATCGCGAGGAAACACATATCACGTGACCAATAGACTAACAAATCGGGATTTTCTTTTTAATGATTTGTAAAGATGAATCTTTTCCTCACGGTATTGCAACGTCCTCGCGATTTTAAATACCTGTAATATTTTGAGGAAGCTCTTTTTCAGTGGGTTAATGGGGGCTACTAGGGCTTTACCACTCAGTGGGTTAATGGGGCTACTGGGGTTTTACCCCTCTCTATGGTGACACACAGAAATCCCCTAGTAACCCACTGAAAAAAGCTCCTCAAAATACTACAGATATGTAATATCGTGAGAACGTTGTAACATCGTGAAAAAACGTATTCCACCTGACCAATGAATTGAAAAATCGGGATTTTTCAATGATTCGTAAAGACTCTATATCCGTCTCTATGCTGACTCACATAAAGCCCCCAGTACCCCACATTAATCCACTGGAAAAAAAAGCATCCTCAAAATATTGCAGGTATATTATTACGTTAGGACGTTGTAATATCGTGAGGAAACGTATTCCACGTGACTAATGGAATAAAAAATCGGGATTTTTGTAATGATTCGTAAAGACTCTAACCTCTTTGTATGCTGACACACATAAAGCCTCCAGTATTCCCATTAAACCCACTGAAAAAATGGTTTCATAAATGAGAACAAAACGTATGCTTTTACAAACGAAAATGATTACATCTATCAGTCTAATAGTAAGTATTGTGATGGTGATAAGAATGCTTTGAATCGTTGATAAAGCCGGCAAGGGAGCCTAGATGACGACAAGAATGGAAGGTGACTGTGGAGTATGTGGTTGTCGTACACAGATGGCTGGTACTAAATTGATCTGAGCAAATATTACATTTATGGCATTAATCAAGAAGGTACTCACGCCCATAAAATATACAACTCCCCTCCTTCTTTCTCATAAACCTAAGAACAATATACGCCTAACAATTGTTGTACTTTCTTAGAGAAAACTGAAATATAATTATTTTAAGTGCAATACCTTACTTATGTTATCGTATTCATGGAGTAACGTATTACATGAGTAAGGTACTAAAGGTAATTACTTTATTTACAGGTTTGGTTTCAGAACAGGCGGGCAAAATTCCGTAAAACAGAGCGCGCTAATGCATTAGCTAACTCATCTACCACGAACAATAACGACAGTACGAAGAGCAACAACAATGAAAAGTCAACCAGTGATACTGCATCTAACAACAGCAGCACCAACAACAACACCCCTTCATCAGAAACAAGCACGCCAAGCACAACACCGACACAACCGTCCTCTAATTCTGGCGGACAACAGCAGACAAGTTCACAGAGCAAGAGTACAAGTCACAGCAACAGCGGCAGTAACAGCCAGAGCAGTTCCAGTGATTCATCTGGTGGCAGCGGCAACACATCTAGTACTGTCAGCAAAAAGCGAAAGAGCGAAGATGCTATAGCGTCATCTGTTTCGGCAACAGCCAATGCGTTGGCAATGAGTAAGTTTTTATTGAAATTTGAAGACACAGAAAACAAAACTTTATGACAAGCAACATTTCAAAATAATGAGCATTGGCCATGCGCACATTGGGTGTTACTTGTATCTTAAGAAAGAAAACAGTATACTTCAGAAGTGTTTCATACAATTCTGATTCCAAAAACAACATTATGGAATGGATTTTGACCGTTATTATTCCTCCTTTTTATTTATTTCCACTCATCCTCATGATGACAGAAAGCACAAATCAGAAACATTACAATATGGATTTACACGTGAGAGTGGTTGTATATATATATATATATATACCATATATACATATATATATATATATATATATATATATATATATATATATATATATATATATATATATATATATATATATATATATATATATATATATATATATATATAAATATATATATATATATATATATATATATATATATATATATATATATATATATATATATATATATATATATATATATATATATATATATATATATATATATATATATATATATATATATATATATATATATATATATATATATATATATATATATATATATATATATATATATATATATATATATATATATATATATATATATATAGCATTAGTATTTACAATTAAAATGATGGTAATAGAAATTAAAAAAATTGAAAACTCATCCAGCATAGATGAACAATGAAGACTGTACACATTTACAAGCTCAGTTATCTTCTGGAAATACAATTTTCTCTCATTCAGAAATTACAAACTAGTCACATGACAGCTTGATGCTCCCTTCAAAATTTGCAAAGTGAAAATGGTCATTACCTACTTATCTCGACTCATGACTTTCACACCTCGCTTCCCGGTTATTCGCTTTCCTAATTTAATGGTGTCAAATGTGTGTCACAGTTAGGGTAAATGTCCACACTTTTGACTAAATATCCACCTATACCATGATTGTTTTAAGTCACATGATCAGTTAATTAGTACATCCGATGTATCTATAGTAGATTGCGACGTCTTTGTCATGTGATGTGATAATATACATTGGAAAATATGCCTGTTTGTGTTCATCTAACCGTTCCCACATTCTCTACCAATTATACCAAGATAGGACGTCTGAAGAACCATACCTCCTAACTGAAATTTAAAGACACAGAAAGCAAAACTTTATGACAAGTATTATTTCAAAATAATAAGCATTGGCCATGCGCACATTGGGTTAACTTATATCTTAGTCTCAGAAAGGAAACATAGTATACTTCAGAAGTGTTTCATACATTTCTGATTCCAAAAACAACATTATGGAATGGATTTTGATCGTTACTATTCCTCCTTTTTATTCATTTCCACTCATTTCCCTTCCTATGAAAATCTTTTTCCACATTAAAAAAGAAAATGACCTTACTTTAATTTAAGTTTTGAACTGTTTAGCTTGTCTTTCACTAGAACTAAACTACCTAAGGCTCGAGGCCGAAGGCATGCAAGTTGCAGTTTGTTTAAATTGTTTTCGAGAGTAGACTTAGATTACCAATCGATGTGTTTTCAATTTGTAAAAATGTGTTTCCTCTTATCTTTCCAGTGTCATCAAACTCCGCATCGCCACCTCTCACTTCTAGTCACACAATGACTCCATCTTGGTCTAGCGTCAACCCGTCAGCAGCTCAGTCGCTGCACCATAACCCATACTCATCTCTATTCCACGGAGCGTCGCACCTTGCTCATCCCCATGCAAGTCCATCATCTGCATCCATGATGCATTCTATTAAGACGTCGCACATGAAATCAGGGCCGCATGCAAGCATGTTCCCCTTGAATTATTAGATTGATAGCATTCACTGATATTAAGCAAGTGATATGGGCCGTAAGAAAACTTGAGACACTCTTGTGCCTGTTTGCGGGCGAAATATGACATTTATCTGTTTATAAGGTGGGATAAAATCATTTTGGTCAGCCAGCCAAACTGAGATGCTTATGTTATAGGAAACCTCTCAAGAGATAAACTACGCACTGTACTGATAAAATGTTTCTTATGGCTAACCATTGATCGACTTAAACAAACAGACCAAAGGCGAAGCTACCAATAACCCCAAAGGCAATCAAAAATCTTGCCTTTTATATGCTACTCAGAAATGATTTTCATTTATCGTGAAATCGTTTCCCGCTTTCAGCGCATTTTGATCAAAAAACAACTGCGGATTTGCTGATATCATGAAGATACCCAATGATTCTTGCAAAGGCGCCAGTTATAACCCCTATGCTCAAATCTTTAGTGTTGCTCTTGCACAGTTGCAGAGAACTGATCGCCGCTACTAGAGGCGGCGGAACATTGTGAACTGGGAGGGATCAGCATTACCAAAATGTGACTTTGTATCTTCATGATAGAAAATCCTTAGCCACGATTTAAGACCAAAGGTAAAGTTACAGATGAATATATTAAGTAGTAATATGTATATTTTGGTTGTTTCTTTTACAATTTCATAAGATGTGATAAAATTGTACATGTATACTGAACAATTTCTTACTGGGTTGTACATATTGTCATCAAATGTTATAAATTGTATTTTTTTGTGCAAGGAGGGTACTTGCGTTCGAGTACTGTGTTATCAATAAACTGTATCAAAATGTTACTGAAGAAAAAATGTGTTCACTAATTGTGTGAAATGTTTTAAGTGTATTAAAAAGACAACCGTGATTTCTATGTTGCGTCTTTTGTGAACTTTTTCCTTATGGCAATAGGGCTTGCACGAGTGCATTGAGCAGGAAGATATTTCAATCAGTAGTTCAATGGTTGAGTAAGTTTATCTTATATCAAACAGATCTTTCGAAAGAAACAAAATGGGGAAGAAACAACAATCTTATTATATTAGGGATATACTTAAGTTTTGAATTCTGTCTGATTTGTGTAGAAATAACTGGTTCAAAAAGTCTACTGTAGAAAATTGGCATCTTTATCACAATTGATAATGAATTTTGAAGAAAAGTAATTTAACCTTCTTTACTAATTAATTCATCGTTTTCAAAATTTCAGACGGCAATTTACTACAATACTAATTTTCTGACATACCTATTGGTTCAAACCACAAAATCTCGGAAGGTAATACATAAAGACTATCAAGGAATGTGAAGATGGGGCGCCAACCCTCTACAGTCGACTTTCTATTGTTTCCACTCCAATGAGATAAATCTTTACCCTTCAATTCTCCTTACTGGATAAATGATATAGAATGAGTTTCTTTCCAAGTTTTCTTTCATAAAAGATGAACTTGCTTTCCCACTGAACTAATGCTTGAAATGTAAAACTGGTTGGAATTAACCAGCCCTAACATATCCTATCAACTTCCCTTCATAAAAAAACTTCCTACAATATTTTTGAAGACAAAAGCATTATTGAAGCCTATGTGTTGACATTTTACTTGGTGCATGTTCCGAGCAGAGGCACAGTTTGTTGAGTCTTCCTCCATCCAGTAGCGCCACCAGTATTTTTGTCATAAGGAGAGTGTAAGGGAGGAGGGAGGGGGTGGGGGGTAAGAGAGGAGCACATTTGTCTCATGGCGGCGCAAAAGTCTATAAATCTGATAAAATATGTCATTTTATATAATTTTCTGGGGAGCAAGTGTGATCTCCTGGGGGGAAAATTCCCCCATACCCCTGCCTCCCCCAGTCATATTTTCTTAAAAATGCCTTGTATTGTACGATGTGGAACAGATACAGAGAATCTAGGGCATTGGTACGGGGTGGGTCCCAAGTGGATTTGTTGAAGGTCAAATTGTTTAATTTGAAGACATTGATATTCGTGTGTGGCCCAGGTCAAATTTTGAAACGAATTTCTTGAATGGTTATTCATCAAATTTGAAATGAAATGAGTAAAATTAGCCAGCCAAGGGGAGGGAAAATAAGCCTCTGAGTGCCTCCTTCAGGGCAGATCCCTCAAAGGGGTGCCCGAAGAGAGTCTTGCAACTTCATGAACAATTCAAGGATTAGACATAAGAAGTTAAAAAACGAAATGGTAAAGAAAGCATTCCAAAATCTTATTCCGTTAAAGAGATAATTAATCTTTAGTTTTGTCCAATTTGTGTTGAAATGACTGAAATCAAACTAGCACATATTAAGATATTAAGTCTTTATGTATTCTACTTAAAATTATTTCTTCAGAATATTTGGCTAACAAAACCATTAAAAATGTCAGGAAAAGTAGTAAAACAGATTCTAGTGAGGTAACTATAATTTACATCTGCCTAATGATAGTTTAAAGAAAAAGTGTAAAAAGCACAATAAGTTAAATTATCTTTCTTTAAAATATATTATAGAATTTCTTTTGAGTATTTGCACTGTCATTACCAGTGCTAAAAAATCACAGTAATGCACTATTTTGATACTTGGTTTATTCCATTGTTACAACAGGTGAATTTCTTAATAAAGCAAAAAAGATATATGTAAACTTTTCTTGTTTTTCATTCTTTTTAGTTGTTTATTATGCATTTTAAACAATCTAACACAGAAATTTGTATAAAAAAGATTCATGTTTTGACATTGTGTTAATAGAGGCATTTAATGCACTGCTCAAAGAACTTTGCACTCACAAATGGCCCTCCTTAAGTGGGGCCATTCCACTCAAGCCAATGACCTTTTTCTGGTGCATTAAATGCATATATAAACACTTTGCCTCGATATTAATTAACAACTGTCAAAAAATTGGGGATGAGGGTGCCAAAAATAAGTTTTTCGCCCATTTTTTATTTTTCATATGAACTTGCTCGACTACTGAACAAAGCCATTAAGCATAGGTACAATAGCATAAGATAATTTTCTGTTTATCATGCACTACAAACACTACAAGGATTTCTAAAAATACCAACTTCTTCAGTTATTGCTGATTACGTCATGATTTAAGTTTTCAGAAGTGCTATTAAGTGGGATCATCTCAAATTTTTCACTGATAAGAGGACATTCTTTCATGTCTTTCAGTAAAATATTGCTTTAACTCAAAATACTGACGGACAGGGTCAGATTTAGCAATGGGCAACGTGAGCAGTTGCCCATGGGCCTCCACAACCAGGGGCCTCCACATATTTCATGAAAAAAATTGTAAGGGAAAATGTAGGCTGACCTGAAGTACGATCAATCAAACCATCAATCAAAATCATATTGCACGCATTTTACGCCATGCATACGCCATGATGAAAGTTTATTCTCCTAATTTTGTTGTCGAGTGACGTCATAATGACATCACAAACCTTCGCGTGGAGGCTTGTGAAACTTACCGTGTGCGTAACATTAACACTGGTATGTGTATTGCAATTTGCAGACTAGCAGAAACCGGCGTATAAATCACAGAAGATAAACTTTACGAAAAATACAGACTCAAAGGTATGGTGGTAAGATATTAGGATGTAAAGTAATGTGGGCCTTCACTCCTGAAGTTGCCCATGGGCCTCCACATGTCAAAATCTGGCCCTGCTGACGGACCCCTGTGATCATAAGAGATTTTAGTTGCAGGGGCAAAATGATTGGGGGAAAAAGTGGGAGTAACAAAATTTGCACACCTAAAGAAGCAAATGGTAGTATAGGTTTGGGTCTCTCCAAGGATATCACCCATTTTTGGATTACATAACTTTCTCATGATTTTTAAATCTATAAACGATATCTGTCCTGGTTTACACCTCTCTTTTGTCATGTTTTGTTTCTGTTCTTTTTCAATAATAGTTAGGAATATTCCACATGATTGTATAATGTAAATGGTAACAAAACTTATACAGTGAGTGAAAATGCAGTCTGCCCAAACAACACCGGAGCAAAAAAGTAAAATAAGTTTATTTTTATAAGAGGGAAGATAAATTGCAAAATAACAAACACTTGTTTTTCAATGTTAGATATAAGTATCTGTATTGACCAAAATATAACACTACTCTCTCTTTCTCATTGACTTATACAATCAATTATGAGGTAAATAATGTCAACATGGTTACAATAAGTCACAATCAAAATTATACTTTTGTATATATTTCTGCCTATTAGTACAGAAAAACAACCATTTGCACATTTTAAAACTTTTCAAAACAACAGCTGTTTAATTATCATACTGTAAGCTATCTTTTAATAGCAAAACAAAACAATGGTAACCAAATAAAGTAAATTACAATAAATCATTCTTTGAATTAATTTAAGTGACAATAAAAAAAATGATCTATTATAAACTTACCCACTTTTTATTTATTTGTACATGAATGTTAACTGGGAATGATCTCTAGATTTGGTTTGTTAAGGTTTAACAGCATCGCAACAGTCAGAGTCAAACGTACCAAGAGGGTGTTAAACAATTAAGGTGCAAAGGTTAAGAAAGAGATGATTGGAAAGGAGGAAAGGATGGAGAAAAGTGAAATTTTAGAGGAAATAAGTAGAAAAGGTGGTAAGAAGGAGAAAGGGAGAGGGATGTGAGATAGGAAAGGATGGGTGTGTGGGGAGATTAAATTAAGTGGAAAAGGTTGCTGTCGGGAGGAAGTTGATAATGTTGTAGGGGGGTTGTTCTTGAAGAAGTCGAAAATAGTGGTGGCAGGGGATAGGGAATATCTGGAGTTGTTGTAAATTGGACATGTTATGTTTGTTTGATGAGGACTTAACGGCACCATGACAACCAGGGTCAAATTGTGCCTGAGAGGTTAGATCATTCTAGAGGTACAAGGAAAGAAAACAGGGGGAGAATGAGAGAAATACAAGAACTAAAAGTCAGAAAGCTGGAATCTAGAGAGGAGGTGCATGGGTCAAAAAAAAAAAAAAAAAAGAGAGAGGGGTGGGAGAGGAGGACTAAATATGGTTGTAGAGGAAAGCATGACAAAGGAAGAAGATAATTTATCCAGAGGGTTTTCCTGGAAGAACTTGGCAATTGAGTTGTGGGGAGCAAGGAAGCTCTGGGAAGGTTGTACAGTGGGCAAGCAAGGAGAACGTGATGGACTGTGAGGGTGCAATGGCAATTGTTACAGAGGGGTTGGGGGGAGCCAATAAGGAGGTGGGAGTGAGTGAGGTGGGTGTGACCTATTCTAAGATGCCAACATGGCTGGGTATTCAGAAGAAGTAACACTTTTCATGCAGAGGGTGGGTGAAAGGAGTTTCCGGAGGAAAGGTGGGATGTGGAGTTATCCCATTCAAATTGAGTAAAGAAGTAAGGACAGCCTTTAAGTCGAAGAAGATGGCAAAGTGCCTGAGAGGAGAGTACTCGATAAAGTTGAGGGTGAGGAGGATAGCCTTTGCCTTGGCTGAAAAGATGGACAAGTAGATGGGAAGCTTGCTACTGAGGGTGATGTCTTGGATGATGGCAGCAGCAGCTGTCTTGTCGCCTTCCTTGGAGCCATCAGTATAGATGGAGGTGTAGTTTGAGAGTTGGTCTTTGATTTGGTTGTGGAAATTGATGAAGAGGTTAGGTGAGATAGGTGTGGCTGAGGCGAATGCGGGTGATGACCACGTCCTTTCTGCGATTGCGGCTTAGTAGGGGAGGGTTAATGCCAACTTTGGGATTGATAGTGTAAAGTTTATTATTAGTTTAGAAATTCCAGGAGTCTTGCCAAGTCCTCCCGAGGTAGTTGGAGGTGTTTTGGCGAAAGTCTGAGTGAGGTACATCAATAGAAGAAATTTGGTTATTGGCGGCTCTGTCGGCCCTTTCGTTCTTGGAAATACCAAGGTGGCTGGGGATCCAGAAGATGATTTTCTTGCCAGAGGAGGAGAAAGTGTGCATATTTGTTTAAGATTTGCAAGACAATGGGATTAGACCATTACATGTTGAGGATGCCTGTGAGGACTGATTTGGAGTCGGAGAAGATGACAAAGCCAGAGCAGAAGAAGAGTTCTGTGAAGTTTAAAGCTAGAAGGATAGCCTCTGCCTCAGCAGAATAGATAGAGGCTCCATCTGGTAATCTTGAAGAAAGAGTAAGGCCAGGGCAGGCGGCAGCAGCTGCTGAGATACCTTCTCATGTGGATCCGCTGGTAAAAAGGAAGAAATAGTTGTGTAAGTGTCTACTGAGTTGACAGTATTTGGAGCAAAAAAAGGTGGGTTGTGATGAGCTTTCGTAAATGAGAGGCCTAGGAAGACTTGAAGGGAGGGGGTGGTGTGACCCAGGGGAGATAGGGGGTAGGTGTGCCTGGCTATAGAGAAGATGTTGAAGTTGGCTTTGGGGAGGTGGAAGTATATCTGCATTCAAAAGGGAGAGAGGATGCGTTTGTTGAGATCGAAGTGGTTGGTGAAGGAAGAAGAGAATGAACTCTAAAGACTAAAAAAAATCTAGCATTCAACGAATAACCCAGTTCAAAAAATGAAGTTTGCAAAGGTCAATGGGCTACCTATACTTTATCTGAGTATTGCATGTACCATAGAAATCTTGGAGCTGTATCAATATAACTTGATATTAAATAAATCAGTTTGTTCAAAATGTTCAAGACTTTACTCAGAATTTACTGCTCTGAAAAGCAATCAATAGAAATGATAGGCATCACTAGTCCCTGCAAGAGAGGACAAATTCAAGTATGCTTGAACATTTAAAATATTGTGTCCTAAGCCACCAAGCACTGATCCATTTGATCAAGAAACGTAACGACACCACCCGATTCTTTAACTATTTACACTTCTACAATGTCTTAAAGTTAGTTTAGTTCAATCCCATCAAGCCTTAAAGGTTTATAGAGCCGGTGTTTATACCTGGTTTCCATGGTGCTAAGTGGAAGCGACTTCCTTGGATGGGACACCAGTCCATCGGAAGTTAATTCCCTAGCCGAAACTTGTGTCTTGCTCAAGGACACAGCACAGCGCCCTAGCTGAGATTTAATCTCAGTACTATTTGAGTACGAAACCAACGCACTCCCTAATGTCTACAATGTGTGCTAACTGTTTCCAAGTAGACACTTCAATTATTTAGTTAATTTTAGGAGTGTGAACGTGATGTGTTTCATATTTTAGGCAATCCTTTATTGGAGAAATTATCAAGCATTTCAATTTGAAAGCATGTTTTCACCTAAATATCAGAGTGCACAGTAGTCAAAGACAGTATACCCAGCTAACGAACATGTTGTTTTCTAGTCATTGGCAGGATAGAGGGCAGCATAAAACTATTCTGACCATGGCAACCGATAGGATTTGTATTTAATAAAAGTTTTCAAATTTTGGATCGCAGAATCTATAGTCCTCACAAATAGAGGGCAGCATTAAGATTTATAAAGGTTGAATATCGTTTAATCTTTTTTTAACAGTTTTTAGATGAAGGCCTTAGTCCAGTCCTTACAAATGGAGGGCAGCATTAATATTTTTTACAGAAAGGGTGAATGTTTCACATGATTGCATGACAATGATCAACATTTGAATTTTCTGGGAATGATACATGTTTATGACATATTCACTATTCAGTTACCATCGATCAACAGGGTTTGTATTTGATGAACCATTTCAAGTTTTTGACAAAAGCTGGAGTCCTTGCAAGATGCTGGAGTCGTTGCAAATAATGGCCAACTTTAAAGGTGTGACAGGTACATATTTCATATTCACCAGAAAGAACTCAACAAATTCTGAACAGAATCGTCTTTAAATTATGTCAAAAGCACCTGTACTTACCAACTTAATCAAAGTTTCTAATACAATCATGTTTAATGTGTGGAGAAGTTGTGAGAAGGCAGCTCAAAATCTTTACTGTAATTCTTCAAGTTTCTGTTCTAAGTTTATTATCTGAAAATCTGCAGATTCTTTTTTATCCTGCTAATTTTTGATTGAGAGTATGATGGGGATTCAACACCTCTTGGTCATGTCCAACTATGTCCATTCAGCTAACACTGGTGAAGGATTAACAACAATTAGTTAACACAAGGAAATTCATAGCTTTTCTTGTTGTGCTGTCACAAAAGGCCTTAAAATTCAAAATACTGTAAAACGGTCAGTTTTTACTCAATTTTAATGAATGTTTTTGCTATTTTCATGGTTTACAGCATATTTTCTTCCATTTAAGCTCAAGTTGTCCATAGAACTTTAAGATTTACTGTAGAAATATTGCTTATCAAAAAAGTGGGGTCAACTACAACCAACAAAATGATTGATGAAGTCGAATCTAGATTTACAATAGATCAAATTCTTACTGAAATTAAATGTTGTATTGACAGGTATAAACTCTCTACGAACCTCTTATCACTTGGGTAGGAAGCTGGTTGAACATAATGAAGTATGTTTCCTGTATTAAAGGTATGGACATATAGAGCCAACCTTAGCTAAATTGCTTTGAAATCTATAGTAACCAAAAAATTCATCAAAATTAAACATTTTATAGCATTTTTAAATCTCAGGCATTAATTTCACTATTTTATGCAGATTTTGTGATGTATTACTTGGCGACCTTGAAATTCTCTTTTGTAAATCCTCTGTTTTTAAAATCTTTATCATAATTGTTTAAAGTGGTGCAGCAAATTCTTACCAAAAGTTTTGAGTTTTGCCATGCCCCCAAACAAATTCTAGCACGAATATACTTTCCCATCAATTTCAGCTACTGAGATCTAGGCAAGAAATTAAAAGAGTCACCTAATTATTTTGGCTGTCTGCCCTGTCATACATCACAAATTTTGCAGGAAATAAAAACTGATCAAACTTTGATCAGTCATAACACCAAAAGATTTTTCCAAAAGTCAAAAAAATTATCTGCTCTGAATTTAATACTCTTTCAAGCAATATAGAAATTGCTATAAATGAAAAATTTCCAATTTTATTTTCCTGACATGTTAGATTGGTAGGTAGGACAAATAATTTATTTTTGAAAAAATTTTGACAAAAATTTTCTTTTTGAAAAAATTAATTCCACTTTGCTAAATGAAAGCTAACTGCTAATAAATCTATATTAAAAAAAAATCTATATTAAAAAAATAATCAATATTACAGATCTGTAAAATTGAAGTTAGATTTTTATTAAGGAACCATTTTAGAAGAAAAAAATCTTTAGTTCTTGGGAAAATGGCAATAATTTTTTCATGGTTAACACAATCACCTGACAAACAATGAGCAAACCAAGACTTACATATATCTCATTTTGGCTAAAGAAGATGGTGATGAAGTTGGTATACTTAAAGATATTGAAAATTGTCCTAACTCTTCAAAGGAAAAACATAATTCAAATTAGGCACAGAGGTTGGTTTTCTGCATTTCTTTCTGCTCCTCAAAACCCAAAAGATAAAAACAGGACTGGAATGAGGATCCAAGGGTAATTTCTGAATCAAAACTACTTGACTTAATCCATCTGACTTTCTGTGAATGTAGTTGCATCTAAGGATGCAGTTGGTGCAAATGCCCCACACATTTGTAGCTGTTTTGCACAAACAGGATTCAAATCCTTTGTACAGATGCTTAAATAGCACCTCTTTGTAATTGAAACTGATGCCTTCATTAATCAGGTAGCTCAGTCGGCCGAGCAATTTAACCAGCAATTTATCCACAGATATGCAAAACAATATGCTGACATCAAGGGCAGAGGTTTGTCCTATACATCACACCTTCTCCCCCAGACATCCAAAATTTGGGGAAAATGGCCAATGGTAGAGTGGCACTCACTGTCCTTCAGAGGAGGATGTAAAGCTGTCAGTCCTGATGGTGGGAGATTCAAACCCTACCTGGTTCTATAAAGACTTCTCAAAAAGAACAGTGTGTTAACCGGTGTTCATCCACTTCTTGCTCTGGCAAATTCCTTGGAGTTACACTGAAAACAAGTCAAAGGTGACTTGTGCTTTTAGGTTAACATACAACACTGTTAATTGTTACATTGCACATACTTAAATGCAACTTCATTATCAAAAGAAACCACTAAAATCCACTTTTTCAGCAGCAGGAAAGGAAGGTAAATTTATGACATGTCTACTGCCCTCTTTACTGACTTGTAATCGTAGCATGGGTGATGGCGAAGTTTCTGTTGTTGTCTTTGACTGTTTGTCTTCATTTTTCATTTCATTTTGTGAGTTATCGACACTTATATGGATCTTACATCCTTCTTCAATAAACTGTTTTTCCTGTGCAGCTGCAAGTTGATTCACGACACGCCTTTCTACTTCATGTTTAATGGACCTAGCTCCGTAGTGAACGTCATAACCATCTGCTAGCAGATCAAGCACCTGTCTGTCCCAAGTCAATTCAATGCTATGTCTCTCTTTTGCCTACATAAAAAGATGGAAAATACTTCCTGAAAATGTCTTTATGTTTTTTTTTTATACAAAAACTATGCCCCAAGTTTTCCCAATCACCAGACATTATGCCACTTTTTATCAAATGAAATATAAATGATGTAAAATACAGAAAACTGTTTGAAAGTGAGGGGGATGTAATGTTGATCGAATATACTACTACTACTACTACTACTACTACTACTACTACTACTACTACTACTACTACTACTACTACTACTACTGCTACTACTACTACTACTAATAATAATAACAATAATAATAATAATAATAATGATAATAAATAAATAATAATACTAATAATAATAATAACAAATAATAAATAAAAAAACTACTAACAATAATACTACTACTAATACTAATAATAATAATAATAATAATAATAATAAAAAGATTAACATATAAAATTATAATATTAATAATAACAAAATGTAAGTCTTACTTAATAACTCATGATGAAATTGACAAATTTACATGAAATTTGGAGAGAGAAAATTGAGATTGTCAAAAACTGCACACACACAAAAATTTTTATTAGCAATAGATCGCACGTTAGACTTTTAGGCTGTCAAATTTTGGCCAAAATTCAGCATGCTGTAATAGGAAAGCGGAGGAGGATTTTTGAATATAAACCTAATTCTCGGAAAAAGCATGAAATTATCTTTATTTTGAGTCAATGTTTTGACATTTTTGATGTATAACCTAGACGTTATGCAGGAAAAAATTTACTGGTTCTTTAGAATTTAACACAGGTAATTTGACACTTGAACTCATACATAGTTATAGAGCACACTGCAAATCAATTCCAAAATTGTCCATACCTCTGCAAATAATTTGACTGTTGTAATATTTTGGGGAATAGAGGGGGGGGGACTGATGAAAGGCTACCAACTTGGAAAAATACAGCTTTGTCTTGACAGCTTGAAGTGACTGTAGCAACCCCTAATACTTCCGGCAAGAATTGAAAAGGAAATGGCTTTTAATTTTTTTATAAGCTATCTTCCCCATTCATAAACCTGACATTTTTCTTACACTATCTAATAGTCTATTATCATGCTATTTTTGTTTTGCTTTCTTCTATCCTGTAAGATTTGTTATAAGTAAATACACAGAGTGATAAAAATGAAATGATTCCAAAAAATAAATTAAAAAAACTATTTTATTAGTTTGGAACTTCAACTCAAAGGGAGAAAGTAAAACATAGTACTAACACCATAGTAACTCCAGTATTCTTATAGTATTTTGCAATGTTAGGCCGGCCGCGCAGCAATATCATTCGGGTCCAGGCTATGCTGTTAAAGCCGTCAAGTGTTTAATTGTCATAGCTAGGCCTATGCCTTTAAAAAAAATGTTTTAATGTTATTGAGGTTACGCATGCAGTCTAACGTTAATGTCATTAGCCTACACCTTGGGCCTAAGTTAGGTAACGCAGAAAACCCGTCTGATATTTCCTCCAAAAATCGCTCATCAGAGTTTTTAAAGGTGAGTTAGACTAGACTAGGCATGTGTGAGTTGAAAGCTTTACCATTCCTTGCATTATAACATGTCCAATCGCTGATACTGATGAAAGAAAACTTAAATAAATATCTAGGCTAACATTAGGCCCCTAAGCCTTAATGATATAAACACCTCACTCAGTGGGCACTACTTGCTACTAGCTAGGCAATACATGTAGTGGCTATAGCGTATACTATGGTCAGAATGTTTTCTGACTACCTCAAGCTAAGCCTAGGCAAGGGCGTAGATCTGAATCTGAATCTGAAAAGTTTAAGTCAGCAAAAATCCTTCTAGAGGACATGAATGCCAACCGAGCGTAGCAAAAGTATGAGAAAAAAAAATTAAAAAAAATCAATTAACAAGTTTAGCAAGTTTAGCTTTAAAAAAGTTTAGGCTTGGTGCATGTACAATGTCTGATGGTAAATCATTCCAATCTTTTAGTGTTTGAGAAAAGAAGGAGTATTTATAAACATTCTTTTTAGCATAAGGAAAGTGGAAATTCAGATCATGGTTATTTCTTGTATCAATTCTTATGTTTGGGATCAGGTTATCATCATCAATGGCGACAAGACTGCTATTGATTTTACACAGCATCTTGGACGATGTTCCTTCTTGTTATTAGCAGGGGCCAATTTAATTTATGAAGCATGCTAGTGACACTGGATTTATAAGAGTAGTCTGCCATACAGAACCTGGCGGCTCTCCGTTGAATTGATTCAAGCTTATCTACATCGCACTGGTGATGTGGTCCCTAACTGCTGATGCATACTCAAGTACTGACCTAACTAGAGCTTTATATGCAGTGGTTTTAACGTCAGTGGGACAGTTTGAGAGGTTACGTCTTAATAGGCCGAGTACAGAGTTTGCTTTGTTGGCGATGTTGTGTATATGTCTATCCCATCTGAGTTTATTATCAATTTCAACAGCTAGGTACGGGTGGGAGTTGACATGTTTTAGTGGCTGGTTGCACAATGTATAAACTGGTGATTTCTAGATCCCGGCGGGGATAGGGGTATATAATCCCCCACTTTTTGAAAAGGGGGCGATGGTATGCACAGTTATCTCCCCCAACTTTTGCCGATGATACTGCCCCAAATTTTCAATTACTAAAATAAATGCTTTTTGCCACTTCTGTTATTTGATTGAGAAATTGGGAACGATTACTGTATATCACAAAACTAATCATAAATCAAAAAAATATATACTTTCATCTCAATTACCACAATATAATAGTTATCCTGACTAACGTCACATGATACAGTTTTGTAAATTCTGATTTCCGAAGTTTCTTGATGTGACCTTAAACTAACAATACTCAACAACTCAAGGGCTCTTGTGTTTCATGCAAAATAGAAGATGCAGCGTTAATTTCTGACAAGTGATGCATTTGCTTATCACCGCAATAAAAGGTATTATTTTACCCAG
This sequence comes from Chiridota heheva, assembly GCA_020152595.1. NCBI lineage: Eukaryota > Metazoa > Echinodermata > Holothuroidea > Apodida > Chiridotidae > Chiridota > Chiridota heheva. Next base: position 645,584 of record JAIGNY010001380.1, read on the forward strand.
GCCCGCCAAGGGTAGGTGTGTGTGTGGGAAGGGGGGATTATTTATCTGGCATTTGAAACCTAAAATTTAATCAACCTGTTTGTTATTAAGAATGACTTTGAATTATTTTGGACTCGAATTTCACCCCAAGAGTTCGGCCTACTACTGTTTTCTATGGCTTTTAGATGTAAATGTGTTTGGAACCTAAGCATGTTTTGATGTTATTTTGGGGCCAATTTTAGCCCTAAAAATTAAACATTCCAGGAGCTTCAGGGGGCTTCGCAACCTGGACTCCACACCTATCTGTGAGGGCTTTGCGCTTGCATTGCCGCTAACGCAGCAAACTAGTCCTCCCACAAAAATCATCCCCACCCCCACACTGAAAAGAATGGACCTACTCCCTTGGGCCCTAAGCCTATTCGAAATTTGTACAAAAATTTATTGGCCCCAAAATATAAAATAGGCTATGCCTAATTACTCAGCAAATGTACCAGTAAAATGTATGATGTCTGATCAACAATACTGGTTGACATCATTAAGTTTAATCAGTTGCCTAATTATTTCAAACTGCACAATCAAAGTAGGCCTAGGCTATAACAAATAAAGCAATGACAAAAAATTGTAATCAGCAATTGGTAATTATGCGATGATTTCCAACTTTGCTATGGTGGATAAAATTTATATGCTTAGGCTAAAGGCCTAGACAAAATTCACGAGTGGTCAATATTTGGGTCAACTACTAGCTTAACAGGCCCCTTATTTATACAAACAAGTAAAACTTCCTGCATGTAGGCCTACAAAGGTTCCATCTGACAAATTGAAATGGGTGTTGGCCTAACGTTAGGCCTACGTTTTGGTAATACACAGATTAACTTTTCTTAAAATTCTTTATTTTTGAAGAGTGAAGACTTTTGTATTCTGAATGGGCTATCATAAATTTTATTCAACAAATTGCTAAAGGAAGGAAGCAAATTTAGTAGGGCCTATGTATGGTTGAATTTTCAGACAAAAAAAAAGTTTTCATATCCCAAAATTAGCTGTGCTAAATAGGCCCTAGCACAACTTTTTGGGACACATATTGTAGCCCATTATATTTTGCTTCAGTGTGTGGTTTGTCTTTTATAATAAGTGTGCATTCATGCCATCAGGATTTGGGTCATTGCGGGATTTTGCCATGAAAATAATATGAGCTGTATTCGGAGGTGCATAATACTGTAATATACTAGTAGAATATAACAAAGGTTTAATCAGGCTGATCGCTGGTAATGCATTGGCCTGTGGACAGGTTTGAGTGAGGGGAGATTATTTGGGAGAAAAATGTTTTTTTATCATAACAGCAATTTATTCATACAATTGTTTCGTGTGGGTACACACAAGAGGATATGAAAGCTTATCATGGGTGTTCCGCACTGGCATTTCTGTTTGTGCTTGCGATCATAGAAGGAAATGAGCATTGCCTAGGCTACATTCCTTTTGGTAATACGCAGAGAGTTTTTTGAAAGTGAGAAAATTTTCATATACGAAATTCAGTTGCGCTAAATTTTTAGGGAGAGGGTAGTCCGCTAACTTTTGCTTCAGTGTGTGGTTTGTCTTTTTCAATATTCACGCGTGATTTGGGCTTGAATATTCATGCTATCTTTGAGGATTGCCAAATATACTAGTATAATGTAACAACGGTTTTCGCCGCTAATGCATTGGCCTATGGACTGGTTGGGGGAAGAGAGGAATATTTGAGAGGCAATTTAGCCGTTATAATAGGTCTAGGCCTACTCCACAATATAAATGGATCAAGGACACATAGCTGTAGGAAGGGATTTTTTCAGGGGGGAAGATTGAAAGGTTTTTCAACTTCAATTCTGGCTATCCCCCACCCCCACCCCTAATTTTACCTCCCAACTGGGAAGATGAAATTAGCCCCCTTCCCCCCACTTCATGTATACGTGTCTGGGTAAAGCACTTTCTCGATAATTACTGTTTGCCTCGTTTTAAGAAAACTTAACCCCATGCACCTTTGTGCCTTATATATGCCTATGTTTTTTCCCAAATAACTATTGTCTGTACACTTAGTGTATCTTTGTCCCAGGCCAATTCAGAAGATGTCGATTTAATCTGTTTATAGACAATGAAATCTTACCTAAAGATATGAATTTTTGGCCATAAAAGACAGGGATTTTTTGCCTGAATCAAAGATTTAATTTGACTCAATGATTAAAATCGTAGTGCTTTCGGGCGTTGCTCCTGGGCCCCAATCAGGTATTTGAATACTTTACTTTTTTATCATCACCACATATTTTCTCAAGTTTGCAAATTTCGTCTTAATTTAATCATCTTTTAACCTTAGAAAATGAAATCTTTGTCAATTTCGACCGAATCTAAGCTCTCATTTGGCTCTCAAATAAAATACAATTGTAGTGCCATCTTCTGGCCCTCACCAGGTAGGAATATTGAAAACTTTATTTAAATTTATTGAATTTTATGCCCACCCATCCATTATGCCCCCTACTGTCAGTGAACCTTGCCTTCCCATGAAACATATCTCTTTCATTTTATCATTGTACCTTTTTCCCAGGGGACAAAAACAATCATTTTCTGATTCAATGGTTTCCTTTATTTTGACATTTCCGAATAATAATCTACCATTTTCCGATTACTGGATTAAATTTCAGCATTTTGTTGGTTCATATCCGAAAAATGAATTTTCAAATGAACAGTTTTTTTTTTTTCTTCCAAGATTTCCAGGAATGCTAAATGTGTGTGTGTGAGGGGGAGGAGGCACAATGTTCTACCAAAGTAAGTTGCTAAGGTATGATTCTATAACATGTTTCAATCACATTCGATACCATCTTTTAACCCTAATCCCTCTCCCAATATTTTGGGGTCTCCTCTGTTTCATATTAGATAACTTGCTTGAACACTGAACTAATTCTTTTAAAAAAAATTGACATCATAATGAGACCATTTTCTGAGCGACCGATTTCAGAAAAAACGTTTCATAGGTTTGTTCTGTAGACTTTACCTCAAAGAAAAATACCATAAAACATTTTCTTGCAATCATTTTGGGGTCAGGCCATTTTATGTTATAATTTGACCCTAATAGAAGCTCCGAAAATCTCTTGTTTTTAATGCTGAAATGGCTGAAAATCAACACAAAGTTTGAACATTTTATTGATGAAAAGAAGATGTGGAGATTATTCTGATATCTAGACGATTGGGAAGGTTCCCAAAGATATCTAGTATAAATACGGTATAACGTCGGTTCTAGCCCACTTTTGCAGAAATAGGTTACCAAGATCCCTCCCTGTCCCTGACTTTTATGGACGTTGATATCAAACTGTCAATAATCACAATTCCCTCCCTCAACCCCCTTCCCCTTCCTCTCTCCCCCAACTTTTGGGAAGCTGGCCATAATATTGTATCTGACATTTTCATCGTTGCCAGATTAAGATTCAAATCGGGAATGATTAAGATATATCATTCTCAGAGGCAGATTCAGAGCCTACCCCACATTCCTTGAGATTTTTAATGATATATTTTTTTAACATGATTTAATTCCTATAATTACTTACAGTTTATCAATTATCATGGCATCGGGGTAAGCTAATAAAGTATTCAAATTCTTCATACTGTATATTGACATGAAATTGCATTCTCACTGGCAGGCAAGTATTGACTGATGCTCATAATAATACCATGCTCCCCCTTCCCCAATGATTCTCATATCAAAAATCTTTCATAATATCGGACCAAAATTCTTCAAATTTAATATCATAATTCTTCAATTTTAACAAAATATTCAATTGTGACAAAAATATTCGATTTTAGACCAACTATGTTTGTTTGTGCATCAAAGTTGGACGTATTCCATAGGCTACCCCTTATCTTGTGCCTGTCCACATACACATACGCTTACAAGCCCATAGCCAGCAAGGGCCATGCCCCCCCCCCTTCCCTTGCGAAAAATTAAACTAAAACACACAACACAGAGGCATTTGGAGAATCTACCAAAGTGCCACCTCATTAAGTGCTTGTGCCCTCCTAGATAAAGCATAAAGTTTTACCATATCAATGTGGTTAAAGCTGGATAAGCCAGAAGCGTAGGACACCTCAACCTCTTATAATTTTAAAAAAATCTCTTTTAAAATTTCCTGTACTCTTAAGCAGTTTTCCTTTATTTCATGTATTTTGAGGCAATTTGTTTTGGTTTTTTTGGTGAATTTTTTTTAATTTTTGGAAATTTTTCCTTTTTTTTTAGATATATTTGATCAATTTTTTCTCCATTTTCTTCAAATTTCGAGAAATTTCCTTCTGATTTTCCGGGATATCTCATTCAATTTTTAGAAAATTATTTTCATTCTCCTGCAATTTTCTTCATTTTAGGGCAATTTTCAGGAAATTTCCTTCTTTATTGGAAAATATGGTCAATTTTCATCAATTATCGGAAAATGTTGCCAAATATTACTGAAATTTCCACTGACTTCTTTCTAAGACTCTGCACCCTGATAACAAAACTGCTCATGAAACACATTATCACATCATCTCTGGTTTGGTTTGACCTGGCCCCCTGACATTTTATCCTGGCTCCGCCCTTGATCATTCTCTCATCTAAATAGTGCATCAACATTTTACATCTCTGCCCGACAAAGGTCGGGCCCAAGTATGATGTTGTTAGCATCATGCCGAGTCGGGAAATTATTCTCATGATATCTATAACCGAGAATAGGGCATATGATTCAGAAATATTCATAATTTAAACAGTATATTCAATATTTCATATCTCTGCCGGACTAATATCGGTGTCCGCCCTCTCCTATCCATAAGACCATGGTCCATAAGATCACGAAAATAAGAAAGAAATCTATCAAAACATACCATATTTTCCCAACAAAGTAGTCAAAATTAGAATTTTCCTCCCAAAACTTTTTTCTAAGGGGTGTAACACCCCACATTCAAGTTACGCCCTGCCCTGTCCCTTCCCATATGCGTCCCTGTGCAGAACAATAGGCAACACAATTATACCTAGGACCGCCGGCTCCAAATGTGAATTTTATTAGAGCAATCACTCTATCACAACTTGTAATAATAATAATAATGACAACAACAACAACAACAGCAGCAACAGCAACAACAACAACAACAACAACAACAATATAAATGTATAAAATGCAAATTGCAGAAGCCTCTAGGTGCTTAGAGGAAAAGGAAAAACAAATCATAATATATAAAAGAATTGAGGCTTTAATAGCATTTTGAAAATGTCTACAGAGTTAGCTTAGTGAATGTGAATTGGTAGATTGTTTCATAAGGATGTAGCAGCATGAGAAAATGTCCTGTGACCATAAATTTTGAAGAAGCTGAAACTGAGTGTGCAAAAGTAACTGACTGGAGGAGCATAATGGATGACCTAGAGTATAGTGGTGAAGTAGCTCTGATATATAAGTAGGACCAAGCCCATGGATGGTTTTTTAAGTCAGAAAAAGAATCTTGTAGGAAATACGCAGTTTGATAGGAAGCCAGTGCAGATTACATACAAAAGGTGAGATATGATGAGAACGAAATATCAGTAATAAAGTATTAGAGAAACAGTAAGATGTTCACAGATGGAAAGAGAGGCATCAAAAACTCACAGAAGCAGATTGCAGGCAGGCAGGCAGAGAATACAGGACTTGGATGCTCACACAAAGCAATAGACAAGTGTATGAATGCCTACAGGCAGCAGCAGATACAGGGCTTGGATGCTCACACAAATAGACAGTGTTAAATGCTTAAAGACAGCAAAGAATACAGGGCTTAGATGCTTACACAAAGTAATAGACAGTGTTAAATGCTTACAGGCAGCACAGCAGAAGATATAGGGCTTGGATGCTCACACAAAGCAATAGACAAGTGTATGAATGCTTACAGGCAGCAGCAGATACAGGGCTTGGATGCTCACACGAAGTAATTGACAAGTGTATAAATGCTTACAGGCAACAGAGAATACAGGGCTTGGATGCTCATACAAAGTAATAGACAGTGTTAAATGCTTACAGACAGCAGCAGATACAGGGCTTGGATGCTCACACAAAATAGTAGACAGTGTTAAATGCTTACAGGCAACAGAGTATACAGGGCTTGGATGCTCATACAAAGTAATAGACAGTGTTAAATGCTTACAGACAGTAGAGAATACAGGGTTTGGATGCTCACACAAAGTAATAGACAGTGTATGAATGCTTACAGACAACAAAAGATACAGGGCTGGGATGCTCACACACAGTAATAGACAATGTATAAATGCTTACAGACAGCAGAAGACACATGGCTTGTATCTACAACACTTGATGCGTGTGATTGGACAGTCAATTCCTAACTAAAATGATCTAGTACAACATTCATTTTGTTGCTGGTGACATGTTTCATAACATTCAATGAAATGCTTGTTTGCAAGTTGACAAATTCATGTTCATTGGATATCAATACATGATGGAGTAACATATATCTCAACAGCAAAAACACCAAATATGTAAATATTAATGCACCTAAAACGCTTTCAATATATGTCACAAAAATATCTTTCTATCCAAAATTACAAAGCTAGGTGTTAATAATAGGAAATATGATAAAAATATAAAAGTAGAACAGTAAATATCGTCATGGTTTGCATGCAATGCAAATTAACACCCGTATCATAGACCCGGCCAATTATAAGAATGGCATCTCACACTAAGTCCCACATGGCATCCCATGTCCCACATGGCATCCCATGTCCCACATGGCATCCCATGTCCCACATGGCATCCCATGTCCCACATGGCATCCCATGTCCCACATGGCATCCCATATGACATCCCATCCCATGGCATTCCACCTTATGTCCTGCATGGCATTCCACCATATATCCAACATGGCATTCCACCCTGTTCCACATGGCATCCCACTCCATGTCCCCCATGGCATCCCACTCCATTTCAAGTGACATCCCATAGGCTCCATAAGAAGTCTCATCCTAGCCATCACAGTCCCTCATTGAGCATACTATGATGAAAGTAAGTATCAGTCCATACAATATCTTATATGCAAATGACTTGTTGAATAAGAAAAAAAGGCAGAGTCAAAAATTATGCCTGAGATAGCCCTTGGTGTATACCACATTGTATATAATATATCATATGTCCTGTATGGCCCCCATCCATGTCCCACATGGCATCCTCCCTATGTCCATATGCAGTCACATCCTGTCACACTTCCTGACTGAGCATACTAAATAAAAAAAGTCTGCAGGTCAGTTCATATACTGTAGCACCTTTATGCAAATGACACAATAATAAAGGCAGAGTTTAATAATCATGCCTCATACAACTGTTAGTGCCCACATATTTTGAAGAGTTTGAAGGATTTTTTTAAATCTCCAGTGCTACAAGAAAACGCTTGAGGATCTCTGAAGAATATTGGAAATTTATATCATTTTACAGTTATCTTCTAAGGAAATATCAAATGTTTTGTTTTGTTTGTTTGTTTGTTTGTTGTAAACTAGTCATCAATCTGTCTTAAGTGTTTCTAAAAAACTAACATTTTGTAAGGAAATTCTAACCTTTCATAAGGATATCTGAAGAAACTAACTTTTTCTGAGGATTTCTGAAGAAACTTTTAACATTTTCTGAGGAATTCTCAAAGAACTTAAACAATTCTGAGAAAATCTCAGGAAAACTGTGGACAGCCGGACAGAATCGCCATTACATAGGTTCGCATTATGCTTCGCATGCTCACCAAAAATACCAGAAAATAGCAATGAAAGAAGATGAGTTGGAACAAGAGAATGATAATGAATATAAACAAGAAAAATGAACATTAAGAGTTCTTACTTTTTCAGCCCAAAAATCAAGCTGCTTTGTGACAAGTTTGATGAGTTCAGATCTTGAGAAAGGCAGAAAGTACACCATCTCATTGATACGTCCCAAAAACTCATCTCTTCCGAAGTGCCGCTTTAAGATTGGCTGAACAACCTCTTCTTTGAACTTCCGAGATATGCTAATTTGCTCTGTTATTTCAGTTTTACCTGCAAAGAAGATAAAAAGAGACGTAAACTTAAGAATTGCTTAATGATAATAATAATAATGATGGGCAAGATTTCTTTTTAAATTCGCCGGGTAATTCCAATTTTTGCCGTGCAAAAAAGTGGCCTGGTATTGAAACAAAATTGTAGGAAAATTAATAATACCTTTTATGTTTTTATTTCTTCGCAAAATACAAAATGATTTAGAAAATGTTTTGGATAATATCAAATTTTTGCTCCTTATTACCCCCCCCCCCCCCCACTTCCTTCCTCCCAACTCCGTTGGCCGGATACCAGTCTTAGTCAAGCAGAAATGTAGAATGTAGGGTGGACTTGTATTCTGGTATCAGTCATTCCCGAACAAAACAGATATCTAAATCATATCCTCTCAAGCGCCGACTCTGCACATGATGCTGACATGATCATACTGGGGCACTAAGTCGGGCAGGGATGTAAAATGTCGGATGTCTGTATGTTCTGTTTGAGTTAGAGATACATCTCAATCATACCTTAATCGTCTAGATATCAAAATCATTTCCACTTGACTTGGCATGATGCTGATTGGGCTCGGGTTAGGCAACTGCAGGAGACATATATAGCAAAGATGCCCACCCACACACGTTTAAAGTCAAAAGCCATTTTTCAGTTTTTGGGCATTGAAGAGTAGAAATTTTCCAGGGGATTGAATCCTATCAGAGCTGCATCCAACAACAATATTGTGGACAAATTTTTAGGGGAAATTTCTCTTCTGCCTGACAGTGTTAATGATAACCCAAATGCTTATTTGAGTAGATTTGTACATAAGAATTTGATTTTTTTTTCTTTCATCAATTAAATTTTGGTTTTTGGTGTTGATTTTAAGCCACTTTAGGCAAAAAAAAAAAAAATTCAGACCAAAGACCAATTTTCCCCAAATTCTCTCAATTTTTCAAGGGAAATTTCAAAATTGATCAGGTTGTAATGATTTTAAGATACTTTTCAGTTTGTATTGATTTTCAGATATTTTTGGGGCATCAAAGACAATAAATCTTCAAAGCATCCAGGATTTGCCCCCTGGACCCCTTAAGAAGGACTTCTTCTCCTCGATCCCTACTCTTGCTTCGCACTCCGGACCACATGATTTACATTTGAGAAATTTGTGTTGATTTCAGCCATTTTGGGGCTCAAAAACAAGAAATCTTAAGACCAGGGCTTCGTCCATGGAACCAAAAATTTTGCTGGAGTTTTCTTAATTTCAGGGAACATTTCTCCATACTGTCATATGCCTGTTTAAAAATGGTAACCCAAATGCTTATCTAGTTCTCTGAGTAGATTTAATCATTCCAATTTGAACTTGTCCTCTTTTCATCCCTTACATTTTTGAACTTTGTGTTGATTTTTTAAATCATTTTTCAGACATCAAAAACAATAAAATCTCCAGAGCTTCCGGAACTTGGCCCTGGACCCCTTCCAAGACTTCACTCATGCAAGAGTCCACAAATTTGACCAAATTTTCTCTATTTTCAGGGCAGATTTCTCCTCTGCCTGTTTCAAAATGGTAATTTTAATTTGAGTAGATATTAAAATAGAATCTGAAATTGTCTTCTTTTCATCACCTACATTTTGGAAATTTGTGTTGATTTTAAATCACTGAGGGTCACCATAATCAAGAAATCTTCAGAGCTTCCAGGGCTTCGCCTCTGGACCCAAGCAAGGGTATAGGAACCGGGGGCCAGAGGACAAGGCCCCCCCAAATTGTTACTGGTGGAGGGGGGCGCAAGTAACATTTTTGTCCTCCAATAATGAAGGTTATATTGAATTGATTTTGACGAGTCCAGAGTCAGATTCCATGGCATAATTTTGGAAAGTTTGCTTCAATTTTTGTGCAATTTCCTGCATTTTGGGGAAAATATTTTCCATTTTGAAGAAATTGTCTTCAATTTTTGGGAAATTTCCTTTACTTTTTGTCAAATTTTCTTCATTTGCGTAACATCTGCTTCAAGTTTTGTGTAATTTCCTTCCATTTTAGGGAGTTTCTGATCAACTTTCAAAAATTTCCTTCACTTTTCATCAAATTTCTTCTTTTTGCAATTTCCTTTATTTTCATGAAACCTGCTTCAATTTTTGTGCAATTTCCTTTACTTTCTGAAATTTATAAAAAGTTGTCTTAAATTTTATGAAATTTGCTTTAAATTTCATGCAATTTTCTTCATTTTCATGAAATGTTTTGTCAAGTTTTCTTAATTTTTTGGAAATTTGCTACAATTTTTGTGCAATTTCTTTTATTATCAGGAAATTTACTATAATTTTTGTGAAATTTTTGTAAAATTTCCTTCATTTTTGTGAATTTTGCTTCAAGTTTTAAAGAATTTTGTTTATTTTTCTTCATTTTTTTTAATTTGCATCAGTTTTTGTTCAATTTCCTCAAGTTTTCTTAAATTTTTGGGAAATTTACTTCATTTCCTGAAAATATTCTTTGATATTTGGGAAATGGTGGCAACTTTGACCAATATTTCCAATAATTTAATGTCTCCCCCCTCTTCCTTTACAAATATTTTTTGGACCATGATAAGATACATTTTGGTACTAAGGTTTGTTGATGCAAATGATCAAATCTGGCCCCTAATATCAAATACTTTCCTACGCTGCTGCCTTCCAAGGCCCATAAACCCCATAATTTTTCCCGATAATTTCAATTTGCAGGAAATTCTGCAAATACTTATCTGAATAAATCTTAAACAAATCTTAAATTGTCTTCTTTTCATCACTTACATTTTGGAAATTTGTTTTGATTTTAAAGCATTGTGGGGCATAAAAATCAAGAAATCTTCAGAACTTACAAGGGCTTTGCTGGACCCAAGCTAATTGCGAGGCTCCGCCCATAAGCCCCACAATTTTGCCTGAAATTACTCAATTTGCAGGGACAATTTCCCTCTGCCTGTTTAGCAATGGTAACCCAAATGATTATTTGAGTAAATTTTAACATAAGAATAAAAATTGTATTCGTTTTATCAATCAAATTATCAAAAATTGTATTGATTTTCAGCCATCAAAAACAAGAAATTTTCTGAGCTTCTAGGGGCTTCGCCCCATAGACCCCAACCAAGGCTTCGCCCTATAGGCCTCGCCATGAGCCAGTAAGCAGGCATACATTGTTACATAGTACAAAGTTTGACACTTTAGTTCAACCGCATTGGTGGGAGGGGGGATTGATTTGTCCCCAACTGTTTTATGCTGTGTGATTGTATAGACACATCTTTATCTTTTTAATCAGTCAAGCAAATGCAAATTTTCGTCGGGCAAATATGACTTACACTCCCCTGGCCTCAGTCAACTTACGCCCCTGCAGAGGGTAGGAAGGGCGAGTTTCTGGGCGGGCGATAGTTCCCAATATTTTACAGTTACAATTACACTGGTAAATTAGGTTTTCCATGCAATGTTGCTGCTAATCTCCCACAAGTTTTGGGAAATCTACATTTTCAGGAAGCTTTCATCACTTTTCAGGATTTCTGTTTTAAATTTTTAGGAAGTGTTCCCAAATTTCCAAAAAAAATGTGTTCAATTTTGCCAATTTTGTTCAATTTTATGTTATTTTCCCAATTTTACCTCCCAACCAGACAGACAGTATGAAACCAGGCAGTGAAAGTCTCTAAGAGCCCCCTCCCCCTCCTCCTATGCCTCTGCTGATGGCACCTTCCTGAGTGGTAAAGCATCTTCATCTCATATGATCTGAGCACAGTACACACCAAAAAGGTCAAGAAAGCATACTTAAAAGCTCTCTTTAAAAGCTCTGATGCAGATGTAACATTAATACGAAGATGCTGATACACCACTCTTGTGATTATCATCCTTCACCCTACCAGCAATAATGAGTAGGCTGAGTATTCTACCCACGTATGTAACATTGATACGAAGATGCTGATTCACCACTCTTGTGATTATCATTCTTCACCCTACCAACAATAATGAGTAGGCTGAGTATTCTACCCACGTATGTAACATTGATACGAAGATGCTGATTCACCACTCTTGTGATTATCATCCTTCACCCTACCAGCAATAATGAGTAGGCACCACGTATGTAACATTGATACGAAGATGCTGATTATCATCATCCTTACCAGCAATAATGAGTAGGCCTAACCATGCTGATTCACCACTCTTGTGATTATCATCCTTCACCCTACCAACAATAATGAGTAGGCTGAGTATTCTACCCACGTCAACTGAACATGATCATCAATTCAATGTAACTCGAGGAGGATTTCATTTGAAGGTTGTATAAGCTATTACAAAAGCTTTATATATGACTGACGTATTATAATTATTATTATTTTACCATCAGCCAACCTTGCCATCTTAATTCAGTGACTATAACTAACAAAATTGCTGGTATATTAAAATAATTAATTAAGAAACCATTTTGACAGATATCTCATCTTTCTAAATTAAAAACACTGGCAAGAAATTGTTTTGAAACACAGTTTGTTTTTCAAAATCTGATACTCCACAAGCATGATACACTTTATAACAGGATTCTTTCAGCTGTTCTAAGTACACGTAACAGTGGGAAAAGAAAAAAACAAGACTTCTGTTTTGAAATTATTTTGAAACAGTTTTTCAAAATCTGAAATTCCAGAAGCATACGCTTATTAGATTCTTTCCTTCGTTCTATGAGAACAAAATAATAGAAATATCTAAGAAACCATTGCAAAAGATGTTTCACAATTTTAAATTAAAAACAACAGTTGGCAAGAAATTGTTTTCAAAATCAAAATCTGAAGCTCCAGAAGCATGATACACTTGCAGGATTCTTTCCGTTGTTCTAAGTAACAGCGGGAAAAGAAGAGAACAGGACTTCTGTTGCTTTGTATTGCAGTCTTGTAGGACACCTTACATGTTTTTCTATGATTGAATTTGTCATTTTTTAATCATCTCAATTCAGGTATGGGTATGGTTTTTAAGGTTCAAAAGTGTGAAACCCTTGGAAGACTTTATACGAAGAGCGAGTAGACAAACTACATCCCAACATGACACAGTGTTTTCAGTGGTGGGTGTTCCAATCTGATTGCCAGCGGTGACAGACATGGGAAACAATAAGCAGTTTGATGTCAGCATGAGTTTTGGGAAAGGGGAAGAATAAAAGATTGCTTGACAGCTGTGTCGGCTTTGTCATTGCCGCAGGGATGCCTATGTGACTGGGTATCCAGACTGCTATAAACTTATTTTTTTCCAAAATAAATCAGGGTATAAAAAAGGGGTTATGACTTTATTTTTGGTTGAACTCATCCAAACATATATTCCAAATCTAATCAAAATATTCATACCTATTATCAATTCTAAAATTTAGATCAATTATTGCAATTTTTCATGATTTTTTCTTCATTTTGAAACAAAATGTTTATAAAATCATTTCTCCTACATGCAAATATGGAATAGAACAATTTTTCTGCCCCTTGAAAAAATGTATTTTTCTTGCAAACTGCAAGGTAAATGAGCAGATGGGCAAAGCATGTTCTTGTAAAGTGCATGTTATACTCAATCTAGATCAATAAACAAAATTTTGTTTCCAATAATTTAGAAAGAGGTAATTAATTTTCAAAGAATACATAAGCATTGTCTTAAATCTGCAATTATGACATCACACATTACCCTGCAAGATCACTTTCCAACCACAGGTTGCGTTAGAATTTGTTGTCTGGCGTATTTGGTTACAACAAGCCCTTGATTTTCAACATATTTTATCAATTTGCCGTCGAATGTACTGGGCACTGCGTAATGTACGGGGCACTGCCCGCTAGCGAAGCTTGCAAGTATTCTTAACACACACACTTGTGTAGGCCTGCCTTGCTAAAGTGAATACAAATTGTGCTTAAAATACCAAAAACATTAAACAATCGGACTATTATTATCATGAAAAATATTAAGAAAAAGTTCTTACCCAATCCTTGTATAATGTTGATTGTTGAATCATGAAAATTGGGTTAACAATCCAAAATAAAATAGAAACATACTTTTGTTTATCATAGTATAGTAACTTGAATTGCAGATTGTGATCAATCACTTCACAGATACACGATCAACACAATACAGGAGAAAAGTAGAATCCTAGCTAATAATATCATTGACAATTGACAGCCTGCATTCAAAACAACATTAAAACTTTCATGTACACTGTAGAGTGTAAGTACATCATGTATAGAGAATATGTACTAGCCTATATGTGTTTTTACAGTACTTGTACAGGCATGTTGAATCATTCGCCCGTTAAGTCTTGTGGTTGTATTATTTTTCTTTAGTTTATGAGTAATTTAAAATCACTTTTGTGTGAAATAAAACTTTAAATCGCATCAGAGAGGTAAGATGTTCATAATTTTCATTTAAGTTATTGAAAAACTCTGGCATAAAATTTCACATGCTATATCTAAATCTTACGACGCAGGTACAACATGTGTCGTAAGAAAATTCAGCCAAATTTACAACAAATTTGTCGTTAACGTGAACCCGCTTTCCAACACAATGATAAAATCTTTGAAATGCAATATCAACATGGTTTTTCACCATTGTTTCTTTAATATTCTCTCTTCAATGCATTTAAAGGAATAGTTCAGTGGTCAAACATGTCCATCTTATATAAAAACAACTTTAAAAGAAACAAGATGGTGAAAAAGCGTTGAAAAATCTTATTCCGTTAAGGGGATATTTAAATTTAACGTTCATGTTATATCTATGTAGAAATGACTGGTGTAGTAAGTCTACTATGCAAAATTGTCATCTTCATCCTCACATTCTTAACAACTGGTAATGTATTTTAGAGAATGTTTATTTAAATTTTGTACTATTTCAATTATTTTCCTCAAACTTTCTTCAGGTGGTATATTATAAATACCCTTCCTAGATCCAGTTTACTTTTTTTTTTTTTAAATCCCATGGTTTTTAAGCCACAAAACTGCAGGAAAAAATATGACATGATGCAGCAAGACTTTGAGGAATCTGAGACTGTAAAGTCACAACTAGTCTGATTTCAGTCGTTTCTATACAAATGATACCAAACTTGAAACTTAAATATCTCCTAAATGGAATAAGATTTTAAAATGCCTCCTTCACCCTTTTGTTTCTTTTGAAGTCCTCTTTCATGTAAAATGGACTTGCTTGACCCATGAACTAGTCCTGTAAAGAAATTAATGGCATCTCGAACCTCCATGGTCTGCCTCTCGCTGCTTCCTCATCACCTCCGCTTCTTTTCTCAGCTGAATCCCATGGCCCGCAATCTCATCACTTGCAAGGTTAGAAGTCATAACAAAGATGGCGTCCTTACACTCAATGGTATGACCTTTTCCATCTGTTAATCGTCCCTGATGGAAAATATGCAAAGTATGTATTGGTTGTTCTAATACATGAGTTCTCATATTTACACATCAATCGTGGAATTCTGATATTCTTTGAAATGTTTAACTGATTGATTCATATTACTAAAGAAACTACACCTAGGGGTATTGGTGAAAACTTGGATTGCACCCTTATAAGGAAATGTATAAAAATCAATATTTCTGAACAGAATCTCAACGGGATTTTATTTTACTTTAAAAGTTGTTGGAAAGTTTTTAACAGCAACACTTGATGGTCTTTTTCATGAATTTTTACTTACTTGGTGGGACCTAGTTCACATAAAAAAATTTTTAAACACCTATAAGTAACATATATTATTTCTCTCTTATTCTGTATTATTCACTTTACATGACATACATTTCTTCCAGATCCTGGGTTTATGTCTACTCTTAGTTCTAATTTGTTTTCTGTTTTAGCTTTTCAAGGATAGTCCTTTCTCTGCCAACTTTTAAAAGTTTTCTTAAATCTTACTTCTTT
This sequence comes from Chiridota heheva, assembly GCA_020152595.1. Taxonomy (NCBI): domain Eukaryota; kingdom Metazoa; phylum Echinodermata; class Holothuroidea; order Apodida; family Chiridotidae; genus Chiridota; species Chiridota heheva. The sequence continues at coordinate 661,440 of JAIGNY010001380.1, forward strand.
CAACTGTCTTCATGATTGTTGTGCTACTGGTATTTACATGGCACTTCAAAATATTTCTTATAATTTTGTAATTAATCATTTTTACTATTTTTACATCATAAATATTGCAATATGTATGTGACATCACCAAAGAGCCAAATAAATCCTTCACAGAAATGTGAAATGTTTGTAATATTACTTGAATGCTTCAATCAAATATTAAAAATGTTACTTTTCAGTTTCATTCAAAGAATATTTTTGCTGCAATCACCATTCATAACCTTATTAAAAGGCTGCACAATGTTATCTCATTATTTTAAATTGTTTTGAACCTGAAATGAGCAGTGTTGAAATTGCGCTGGAGTGTACAGTGGTCTTAAGAATACCAGATAGGCTGAAAACAACATGTCACAAATACAGATCCAAGGTTCAAATGCGATTCAAACAAGATGCAGAAATCAAATAGCAGCAAATAAATTTGTTGCATTTTGGGCCGTCTCTCCTGAAATATCTCATCATATATTCATGGTCTTTCCGAAACTTCCAACATATGTATACACAGTACCACGCAAATGTGCACCAAATTCAGAATTTACTCTGCAACACATGCTTCGAAGTATGCCACCAAGTTACCCCACTTAGTATAGTGAGGATATTTACGAGAATTATACTTACCATCCATGTTATAGATAGGCAATCTGGTTGTATGACCCGATTCGAATGCACTTCTAATTAAACTGAAAACATAGTTACCAACTCAGCCCTAACCTCCACCTCTAGCATACCTCACTTAACATTCCACTAAGGCCTGAATGAGAGAGGAGATGGGCGGGTGCATGGAAGGTAAGTATAACTCTCGTAAATACACTACACCAAGCGGGGTAAATTTACTTCAAGTTATATCTTACCTTCCATGCTTTAAATATGCAATCAGATTGCAACTGAGGATTGGAAGGAAGGGAGTTCAGGTCGAAGCCCACAAAAGGTTGGTTCCTATAATTCTTGGAACAAGTTTTCCTACTTAAAGGACTAGTTATCCTCTTAAGGATGAAAAACTTCTGAATAGGAATTACTAGACAATAGTAAATCACTCCTAGATATAATAAAAGAAACAGGAAACTACCTGTTAGTAATAACTGAGGCAAACATCGCATGAACATGGGTTCGTCGCCCAAAAGAACATGTAAACGAAAAGGTGTTAGTGTACAGAAAACAAACTGTAAACAACACAATACGTCATGGCAAAAACTTACAAGGTTCGTCAGCAGACCGTGGCGGTTTCATTAAACATGAGGAAAAACAAACCGTTAGTTAAAATAAAAGATGCCTGAACAACGGCAGAAATTCTAAGTAAACGAAATGATCAAAGATGTTAATGAATTAACAATATATCATAACCGAAACAAGAGAACGTAAATAAAAGACAATGATATTCACCTCATGAAAGGGACAGTTCTCTTCTGGAAAGAACGGCCCTTGCAACTCCGCCTTGATAGTCTGGAATATCCTTCAGATATGCGGAGACAAACATGGCTGGTGTTTTCCAGACAGCAGCAGGAAGTATCTCATTAAGGGAAACCCAACCAAATAGCACAATTGAGGTGGCTATGCCTCTTACTTGATGTGCCTTGACCGGTTGTTCTGTGAACAACGGCGATTGATTATACGTGATTGCCGACAATCCACTGTGAAATTGTGTCTCGTGAAACAGCACGGTGCGTCTTTTGTAAAGACATGAATAAAGCTTTTACATCGCTGCGTAGGGGTTGGGTACGCTTAATGTATTTCTTGAGACAACAGACGGGGCACCAGGCCCTGTCCTCAGATGTGTCAGAAAAGGTAGAGAGCGACGGAAGGATTATCGGTTCTGGTGAAAATTTTAAAGTCTGATTCTTGGCCAAAGAGGTCGGGTCGGGACGAACCACACACCCTCAGACTCGAATCAAATATGGCATTCTTTTAGGGAAAGCACATGAACAGTGCCCCTGCACCTAGCAGAGGTTGCGCAGAGCATAAAAAACGTTTTGAGCATCAGTTCCTTGAGTGGACAAGTAGACAGCCGCTCGAATGGAGCCTTTACCAGTGTCTCCAGAATCATTTGCATGTCCCAAGCGGGAGCACGAGGTGAAGTCCTGGCGAGAGGAAGAAGCTGTGTCGAGCCTCGATGCCACCACAGAAGGAGGGACGGCGTGGGCCCCGTCACTTGATAGGCATAGGCTCCTCGTGGGAGGCAGGGCCTGGTGGTGTGCGGGTGGAGAGGACAAAGGCTTGGCCTTTGCCAGCAGCTTCTTAATCTTCCTGAAATCGTCCTGTTGGCCGGCCTGGTGTGACAGAACATCTCAGAAGTGACCTGTGAACAGGTCCAGACCTTTTCCCGCAACCGCCGAAGGTCGGCCTGTGTGGCATCTGAGAGGCTAAGGAGGGGGAGAACATTCTCCTGCCTCTCCATGGCCACCTTTGTAGAAGCTCGGGTGAGTTGGCCAACTGTCACGTGGATTAAGTCCAATAACTTGGCTAGCAAAGGTTTGGTCTTTGTGATGACGTCGGCTGGCAGATGTTTCTGCAGGACCAAGTCCAGCCCCTCTGTCACCCATACAACAAGAGTTTGATATTTATAACCACGTCATATGGCCCAGTCTACAGCCTTGAGGGATTCTTCTCTTCGCTGGACCGCAGGGTTAATGAATTTATTAAGCCTGGTCCCGAAGCTTGACACCGCTGGGGTGCCGCTCACATGCTGGCGGAGGAGCTTCCATACTCTTGTCTGGGATAGGGGGTGCCTACTAGCGCACTGTAGGTAGCTGGCTGGACACGGGTGGCATGTTCAACTTTCTTGTTGTAGGCCATCCAGTCTTTGGTAGGGGTCCTCACCCAGTGCTGTGTATCTGGGTCACCAGGGAAGCATCAATAGGAAAGTGCTTTGCCACTGGCTTAACGTCCCAATGGGCGGTAGTGAGCAGCTTACATTGTGATTGGGCACGTGCCTCCACAGTAGGTGCGCCCACCACACCAAGCTTGATTTCCTCAGCAAGCTAAGCAGCTGCTGGACCTTCTCTTCCTGCAGTAGGGGGTCCACCAGTGGAGGCAGTGGGAACAGGACCACGTCCAGTACTCTACTAGGTACGGGGGTTCTGTCTAGTGTAGCTTACGTCAGCTAAGCTGCACTAGAGACCTGGGTTGGGGCAGTGGGAGGATTGCCCTGTTCCGGGAGAGGGTACATTGCCCTGGAAGTATCTGGAGGCTTCTTTGGTAGGTTCAGGTCACCCAAGAGGTCGTCATCCTATCCAGAGGCTCCTCCGGACCCGTGGGGTCGGGAGGGAGGGGGTGCTGTACCTCTGCAGCAGCTGCTGATACTGGGCGGTGGAGTGTGAGAGGCGGCAGCCTCTGCTCCACTGCCTGTGAAACCCAGGTTTCAAGCTTTTGCTTGAGGGCGTCCAAGAAAGAATCGTCTTCCAAGAGGTTTACCCTATGTCTTTTTCTCTGCCTCCACCTGGGTTCAGGGGAGGATGAAGAAGAGGAAGACGTGTAATGTTGACCCCTCCTCCTACTTTTCCAGCCCCGCTCTCTGTCCCTCATCCGGGGCCTGACTCGCTCAGGAGAGAACAGGACCAGCGGGACAGGAACCTGGGAAGTGCTGGGCATCGCCGCAGCTGCTTCTGAAAAAAGTATCCGAGAGAGGGTACGCATGCTCAATGTAGAGGGCTCCATAGAGGGTGCCCTGTTGAGGGTGGGTGGCGGCCTCTCTCTCTGGGTGGGAGGGGCTGCTGCGGCTTTGATTTGGGCGGCAGAGGTGGAGAGGGAGAAGACGAGGACAGTCTATCCGACCGTCTCTTCTCTACCCTCGGCCACTTTCTGAAAGTGCCAATCGCAGAAAAGTCGATGCTCTGACCAAGCCACATCATCCCAGTCACTGCAGAGTGTGCAGGGATTTGACTCGCAGCATAACCTGCAAGCATAGCATGTGTTATTGATGTCTCCAAGCCATAGCTTGACAAATCACTTACAAACCCACAGGTTGCCACTTCCATTCCTGTTTGACATCGTGGAACATCAATGATTGGACAACCTGTCCTCGATGTCCATGATTTCAGTAATACTTCTGCAAAACGCTAACGTGATACGTGAGATGTTCCCTTTAATAGTTCTCACTGCCGTGAAACTATGTAGCAATTGGCTACTTGTACAAGAAGAAATAAACTTCTGTGAAGCTACACTTCTTAGAGAACTTGATTTATTTTCTCTTTACCATGTAGCTATACAGCTAGTGGCTGGCTACACCTCTGGGTTTACTGACACTGTGCGTTACCTTGAATAATTACTATGGAGCAGTACAGACTCATTATATGGAGCCGTAAAGCCTTGCTATGGACCCGTACATTGCTGTTCAATGAAGCCGTATGGACCCGTGACGCTTAGTTATGAAGCCATATGGACCCGTTCAATGGAGCCATATAGACCCGTTAAGTAATCTAATGGCTTTTCAGCGAACCATGAATTTTACTTGTAACAACTTAAAATGCCATTTCCCGTGGTCCTACCTGACCCTGCGTGGAACCGTGGCCCACAGCGGTATAGAAAGAAGTCACTGACCACTACCCATGACCCACAGACTCAGACTGAGAGCCGTGACTCACTGGTATTATATGTGGTTTATCTGTGGTTACTTCAATCAAGATGCAACTAATTCATTCAACTATCACTGTAATGTCTGGTTTCCTCTTTATACTTACTATTGACTGGGTGATGACAACCAGTACACAAGGCAGAAAGAATGGAATCCGGTGGAACTTATTTACAGCCTAGACAATCTTGACTATGCTGATGACATTGCACTTATTTCTAGCACCAAAGAACAAGGCAAGACAAAGCAAGCAAACTATATGAAACAGGTAAAACGGTTGGTCTGAAAATTAATGAAAAAAAGACAAAGATCATGCGCATTAACAACAAAACTGATGGAACAATTAAAGTTGCAAATGCAGAGCTTGAAGATGTTGATAGTTTTGTCGATCTCAGTGCAACACTGTGCAAAGAAGGAGGCACTGATGAAGACATAAAATGCAGAATTGGGCTGGCACAGGCAACTTTCAGACAACTTAAGCAGATTTGGAAATCAAATATCTACTGGATAAAAACTAAACTGAAATTATTTTAATCAAATGTAATCTCAGTGCTCCTCTGTGGATGTGAAACCTGGAAGCTGACAAAAGCTGACAAGAAAAAACTAGATGTGTTTTAATGGAGATGCCTTAGAATTGTTTTAAAAATTAGATGGCCAGTGAAAGTCACCAATGAAGAGCTATATAAAAGGACAGGCACAGTGAAGATAAGCAAGGAGATAATCAAGAGTAGATAGAGATGGTTGGGTCATATATTAAGAAAGAAAGAAGAAAACTATGCCAGAATATCCATCACCTTGACAACAGAAGGTAGAAGAAAGAAGAGAAGACCTCTTCTAGTCATGGAGAAGAGTGGCAGAAAAAAAAAAAACAGTTTTGGATGAAAGAGCTGGGGAAAAGCTGTAGTAGTAGCAAGAGACAGAAAGAGATGGAAGAATTTGCTTAGAGAAGCCTCAATCTCCATACCCTGGAAAAAGGAGCGGTAAGTAAGTCTGTGGTTACGTCAATCAAGATGCAACTAATTAATTCAACTTACACCATCTTTCTTTCATCTCTACCTATGACCCACTGACTCAGACTGAGAGTTGTGATGCACTGGTATTATATGTGCTTTATATGTGTTTACGTCGTAAAGACGCACCTGAAAAAGAAACAACTTACACCAAAGTTCCCCTCCAGGGGATGTTCAGATGACCCTTATGAAAGTTAGACGGCACCGCGGAAGTCAACGTACATTGTAAGAGACAAGCCACAGCAATTTTATACACCAGAAAAATGAATCACATAGACTAAATCTAAAAACATTTGAGACCTGAGAAAATGCAAGAAAACAAAAATCTTTGAATGCAAGTGAGGGCGTGGGAAACACAAGCCACTGTTCTCTTGGTGTCTGTGGAGAGAAATGAAAAGGTGAATTCTTCTGAAAAGGGGGCACCAGGGGGCCTCATCAGGGTCCCCCTAGCACACCCTGAACAAGCACATAATTAAAAGACTTTGTCTAAACCCTTACTCTACCAGGGGTTTGAAAAATGCAAGCCCAATTTTCGTAACTTTTTTCTCATATGCATTTTTTACAACCTTCCTTTCATTTTCTTCCATTACGAGTTTGGTTGGAATGGAAGCTAAGATCTTTATCTTTTGAGTAATGAAAGCCAAATAAGGAAATATTAAACAAAAATATGCAAATTAAGCAATTTGGGGCTAAATTTAGTCACCAAATGACCAATCTTTGCACAAGTATAACTTCTTGTCAATATTGAAAACAGAGATTTGTGTTAAATATTTAGCTTCTATATAAAATTTCCTTTTCAATGATGCTAATCTAGAATTTAAACAAAAAAAGAAAACATGACAAAAACACCCAAAATGATTTTAGTCAAATGACCCCTGAAAACTGCAGCAGAAAATTTCTAATGCAGTAGTCACTGTGAGACTCGAACCTGATGCACTCATGTGCTGGCCACATTCATATCCACTACACCAGATGATCATTGAAAATGCTGTGGTAAAACTTACTTATTATAAGAAAGGTTCTAAAAAGAGGAGGGTATGCCTGTATCTATATATCAAATGAAAAGAAATTGCAAAACTTTCACAATTGAAGCTAGAAATGTGTCAGAAAAGGGTGAATTCTCAGTCAGAAAATCCGACCAGCCCCAGCAATGTTGTGTCTAGCAACGCGCTGAGAAACAGTCAGGGATGATAGAGTTGGAGGTTAGGGCTTGGTTGGTAACTATCTTTTTAGTTTGGTTAGAAGTGCGTTAGAATCAGGTCATGGACCAGATTGCATATTTAAAGCATTGGAAGTAAATTTATATCCTCATGTTATCATATGCATACCATTAAATATGGTGTAGAAACACACAAGCCATCACTTTATTTTAAAGCATTTTCAACAAAGAGGTTTGTTATTTTTAGTACAGAAATCAGGTTGTTCCCTAACATGATTATGTTCAAAACATGAATCAAAATTTGTGATCAGTGCTCATGCACGAATAAAAGTCCACTAATATGTTTTGGGTGCTCTAACCCAGTATTTGCCATGGTGTCAAGAAAACAGAAAACATGGAATGACTTGAAAAAACAGATTTCAGCTTAACAGTGGATTTCAGCTAAATAGAAAACATGCCTGCTTATTTTAGTGAGTTCTTCAATACACATACATTAAACTGTTATATCATTTGTGTACAAAAACTTGGCAAAACAGTAACAAAATAAAACAGATATTTAGAAAATGATCACCACTGCAATTTCTGCCCAAACATCCCTCCCCTGATAGGCAACAAAGTTCTAAAGAGTCATATTTGGCAAGGTGGTGAAGAAACAGCATTTTTATATCTCTAGTATCGATTTACATATTTATGCAAATTTTGTGATGTATTACAAGGCCACCTTAGTATGTTATTTTATGTCTATCTTGAAATTCCTGTACATCCTTTGTTTGCTAAATGTCTATCACATTTCTCAGAAATGGTGCAGCAAAATCTAACAGTAAAAGGTTTTGAGTCTTTGTTTGTTTGTTTGATGAGGGCTTAACAACACCACGACAGCCAGGGTCAAATTGTGCCTGAGAGTTTAGATCATTCTAGAGGTAGGAAGAAAAGGAAACAGGGGGAGATTGAGAGAAACATAGGAACTAAAAGCCAGAAAGCCGGGATTGAGAGAAGAAGTGCATGGGTGAAAAAAACAAAGTAGAGAGAGGGGAATGGGAGAGGAATTAATATGGTTCTAGGGAAAGTATGATGAAGGAAGGAGATAATTTTATCTGGAGGATTTTTCTGGAAGAGCTCAGCAATTGAGTTGTGGGGAGGGAGGGAAGCTCTGGGAAGGTTGTACAGGGGGCAAGCAAGGAGGACATGATGGACTGTGAGGGTGCAATGGCAACTGTTGCAGAGGGATAGGGGGAGACAGTAAGGAGGTGGGATTGAGTGAGGTGGGTGGGACCCACTCTAAGGTGGATAATGTGAACGTTGTCGACACGGGAGGTTGTGGATGGTGGGTTTGATCGGATGGTGGGCTAGATGACGTGGAGTTTGTTATCAATTTGGGAGTCCCATGAAATTTGCCAGTGGTTACGAACAAGGGAAACGATAAGTGGTTTGATGTCAGAAAGGGTTTTGGGAAAGAAGTCTTTGCCATGTCCCCGTAATATTCCAGCCGGAAAAGACTCTCCCATCATTTTCAGTAACTAAGGTTTGGTTTGGTTTGTTGATGTTTAACGGCACCGCGACAGGCAGAGTCAAATGTGCCAAGAAGGTGTTAATAAATTATGGTGCAAGAGTTAGGATAGTGAAGAGATGGAAGGTTTGTAAGGGAGAAAAAGGGGAAAAGCAGAAAGAAAAAAAGAAGAAAAAAAAGATTTAGATAAGAAATGTTAAGAATTACATACAGATTTTGAGCTGTCTGCCCTGTTTTACATAACAAATATCGCATGAGTTAAAAACTGATCAAAGGTTGATCAGCCACAATTCAAAAACTAAACATGCTGTTTCCAAAACTGTATCTACTCAGATCTGAATACTCTTTTAAGCAATATAGACATTGCAACATGTCTTTAGGCCTTGAAGATGATGGAAAAGATAAGGAAAAACAACCTCCTAGGGTTTACCTCATCAAACAGCTGCAACATAATGGTCAATACATCTGGATGGGCCTTGTCCACCTCATCAAATAGCACCACAGCACTAGGGCATTTCTTCAACTTTTTGGTCAGTTGACCCCCTTGTTCGTGACCCACATACCCCGGTGGTGAACCAATAAACTTTGAAACTTCGTGCCTCTCTTGAAATTCTGACATATCCATCCTAATGAAGCCTTCTTTGATGTCCTTATGTATGTATTTTGCAATTTGTTTTGCTAACTCTGTTTTTCCTAAAGAAAATGAAAAAAAATAACTATCAGAAACCAGTAATTAATCATGTAAACTAATTATGCATAATAGACTAAGAATCAAGACAAACACTGACACTATGAATATTGACCTCAATAGAACTCCTTGTGGTTTTGAAAAAAACAAGTTATACAGATGTAAGAAGACCTCAAGAAAACTTTTTTTCTAATTGACCCCAAAATAACTCTTGAAATCCTTCAAGAACCAAAAATGTGATTGAAACCTTGCAGCAAAGAAACCAAGCAATTTTCGACCAAAGGAGTTTATAATCATGCCATGCAAATTTTAAACACATACCTTAACATACATTTGTTGGGCATTCTCACTTTCTAATAAAATTATTTATGTGTTTATTCAATATTTTCCAAATTCTTCAACCGTTGCTAAAAGTTTATGACCTCTTTCTTTTTACTTTCCTACAAACAATTGTTGCATGCTGACAATATTAAGAAAAATAGCAATAAAATAATTTTAAAAAATTGTTTAAAGAGCATCCATTGCATTTGACATTTGTGACAGGAAAAAGAAAAACGTATAACCAAAAACAATTAAAAATTGGCCATTTCAACAAGGTAAGTTAAAAAATACAAATTTGTGTTTTTATGTCAAATTTTGACCATTCTGTTACTTTCGATTTCTACAATTAGTATTTATCCTAAGCCTAGTGTACCTCACAAACAACAGATTATTACTTGAAATGCACACCAATTTGATTGAAAAGTAATACAACCCACAAAATTGGTTGTATGTTAGGCCTCAGTCGAGTTCCTGCCTGTGTACTTGGGCAAAAAAAACAATCAAATTTAAATCTGCATTAACAGTTTTGCAAGTTTTTGCAAAACTTATGATATTAGGCTTGCACTATCATGACAATGTACAAATGTTTGTTACTCTGAACAAAAGTAAGCAGAGAATGTCACAAAATTTGAAAGTTTTGAGCCTTTCTATTTCTGTTAAGGCTCAAAATTATTGTACCCTTGCTTCAGATGCACTTAAAAGTGATACAGAAAATAATTATCAAAAAAGTTATAAACCAACTTTTGATTCTTTCGGAAACATCAATTGTTTGATAAGAGTCATATCAAAATTACATATGTAGAGATGCTATAGCTAAACTTAGTATCTTATATGAAAGAGCGTTCGTCCTTTCCTCATTTCTGGGGTGAACATATAATTTACCTCGAAATAAAGCGTAGTATAGCTTTTTTTTGTGTCAAAATGAATCAGAAATCACCAAAAAATGCATCAATTGCCAAATTTTTAATTTACAATAGGTATAAATACAATTTTGAGTACATTTGGAATATATGATTTATCTGAATGCGTTGGATGGAAGAGTAAGTCAAGTATACCCTGAGGGTCTAAATTATTTTGTTTCGGCAAATTTTGGAGAGAGAAAAATGAAATTTACCAATGTTTGGCACTAATTTATTTCCAAAAATCTCAATGTGACCAACACAAAATATGGTTAGAATATGAAGATTCAAAGGAGTTCTTTCAAATAATATAAGAGTCCCTTAAGTAATTTTCTAAATAAAAACACTCCAAACATCAAATAAATTGACTAATTATATACTTAATCAGTCAGTTAAAGTCAAGTATTGCTATCTATCATGCAATTCCATAAATTATTCATTTATTTCATCATTTGGAAGTGGACGGAAATCTTAATAAGTTTCTCTTTTCCTCAGTTTTCTTCCATCAAATTTTACGTAATTATTGGGGGACAATTTGCTCATTTTTTGAGAAGTATGAAAAAACCAAGCCCAATTAGAAAGGCATAATTGAATGTGTAATGTATACAAAAAAAAGTTTTTTGCCAATCAGTTATATCTCATTCAAATTTTAATTTAGTTTACGTTTTAAGACTATAAAATTTAACGATCATATATAACATCACCCCATTCAAAGTGTTAGGACTTCTGTGTTTATAACCGTTTTTAGCAAAACCATAAAAGGCAGACCCTCGCAAGAATATTAAGAAGGTCATATGACTCCAAGGATTTCCCACTAAATTGCAGAAACATCCACCAAGTTTGACTAAAATCTAATCTATAGTCATGGATATATGCACTTTTATAAAGCCTGACTACTCATTGATGTTCATGATATTGTCACCAAAACAATAGGGCACATCACACATCAGTTGCTATGCCACTTGGTGGGAAGATGGGGGGTCTGGACCCCCCCCACACTTTTTCAAGGAAATTTTTAGAAATAGGGATATTCTTTGTTTATCATATATTTTTTGGTTTTAAAAAACAAAATTGCCCTCAAAAGTGGGTCAAATTTGAACATTTTGTCTTAGGAGAGGGTCTAGGACCTTTTCGGACCCCTCACTTTTTTAATGCTGGCTACACCACTGGGGCACACCTACAGACCATAGGTTATCAGTGTGCCACACCATGTTACTGTATTAGAATCTCATTGCAACGAAAAAGGAGAAGAAATTCTTACCAATTCCAGATGATCCTAAAAACAAGAAAACCAGAGGATGGTCATCATCCATCCAGCCATTTTCTTTTCTTCGTATTGCTGGAAAAAACAGAAATCGTACTTGAGATACAGCGTGGGATAATAAGTGTGACTCACAAAGAGCTATGGAGGTGCAGTGGTAAAGGAGCCCTGCTCATATGCAAGAAGTACTGGGTTCGACATCCGTCAATAGCGCTGCATTGTGTCCTTATCACTTTACTCTACTTGCTCCAGTCCACTCAGCTGTAGTACCAGCACTGCTGGAGAGTCAACCTGCAATGTACTGTGTCCTGTCCAGTACAGTGGGATATGCTCCTATGGAAATTGCTGGCCATATCGACCTCATGGCTCAGATAATGTATTGACAGGTAACAACAACTTGAACATATATGGAGGCGCTTTAAACCATGAAAAATTTTGACCATTTTGAATTTGTTGGCCTCATTATAATAAACTGTAATAATGTAATTGTGTACTTTGATGAGACATCAGAAAGCGAATACCTATGATTTTCCTTATGTTAACTATTGTTTTTCAATCCTTCATTCACATTCTCTGGCTGGGAGCATTTGAATTTGACCCAGTAAGTTTTGAATTTCTATCACACCCTTTATCAAAATCTACCAGGAGAAACCAGTTTGATGATTTTCAGTGGCTAAAATTTAGAACATAATTTTTATAATTACATTAAAGATTTTGAGCCGTCTTCTTTTGATGACATTATAAATCTTTATGATTAGCCACAACACAGAAACTACTTGGTTTGATGTTATTAAAAAAACCATTATTTAGGAGGATCTTTCTGAATAATAAAAATGTCCATCTGTCCATACAGGATTTAGTAGGCAAGTAGCAAAGGACAAGAAGAGCAAGTACTCTAACATCTTGGTCCATGCAGAAGATGTGCTGTTCCATGTTTGTAAAACCAAAGGGGTTGAGTCTACTGAAAAGATTGGTATTATACCCTCACTTTCTTAACAATTAACCTTTCCAGGTTTCCAAATAGGCCAGAAATTTAAAATTTGTGCAGAAATTTGTTTTGAACAGTAAGATGCATTGACTACATGAGTGTGCACGTTAGCTAGCTGTATTGTACCATACCGCATAGGATGTTTGCCCCCACTTAGTTATGCAGATTTTGTTGCTAGGCAAAATTTGTGTGATTGGTTAAAACAAGCTGTCAATCATTAAACCCAGAAGATTAATTAGCAGCATCTTCAAATGAAAGCTAAACATTTTTTACTGAGTGGAATAAGTGGTTAAAATACTTTTTCAGATGGTAAATTTACAATTACTGCAAAAGACAATTTTATTAGTACTTTCTTTAAATATGCATATGTTTTAAGTCACAAAATATTATAACAATATTTTAATAAAATGTATTTTGGCCATCTGTTCATGTACCCAATCAATTTTATGAACAAAACTTCTAAGACAATATGTTTTATATGAATTTTGGGAATAAGTTGTGAACCTAGCTCCCATCAGAAAACACAAATCAAACCACAATAACAAAACAGTAAGGTAAAATTTAGATTAAATTGTCTGTTTTCAACATCACTGAAATAGTTACCAAATTTACAGACCCAAAGTGGAAAGATGAACAAAGATAAGATATAGCTTATACAGTACTTTGATATTTTAAGTCCTGCCTTGTGCTATGGTGTGGTACCAAAGTGTGCTTATATATTCAAATTCACACTGCTTATATAAATTTCTCAAAAAAGCTGATATTTACAATTCAAATAAGTGACCACAATATTTGTTAAGAGCAGTGTGTCTTGGTACAAACTTCTTTAAGTACTTACAAAGTCACCAGATCATCAAAATAATTATGCAAAGATCATAGAAATTGCTGAAAAGTCTCACATACTAGCGGCAACTGTTCCTATGGCTCCCTCCTGTCCCACAATGTGTTCTTTCAATCTCAGCTCAAGCGGGTACCTCCGTCTTTCTTCCATCTCTTTTTGTGCCTTTATATTTTTGTACTTGATAAAACAAATATCATAAGCAAATTAATTTAAACAAACTTCAGACCCTGTTTAAGTCGGAATTGGAGTATTAAACAGTTTTTACTCCTTTTCCAACTCATGTGGAAGTTGAAAGATGTACTGAAAGTGATACAACAACAAATATCTTTTACACTTGAAAACTTTCATTTGAAAAAATATACTCTATACATAAATGCTGGGAAAATGATCCTTATTGAAGTTTGCAATTTCTGTTTTTAAACTGATGGACTAGATGCAGGAATGATGCATAACAAACATTTAAAGTACTTTATCAATCTTGATAGTTGAAAATCTGAAGATATTTCTAATCTATGCCAAATATATAATACTTGATGATTAATAAGAAACTGTTTATAATATTTTCTTTGTGAAATTTATGACTGAATTTCTTGTGGTTGTCATTGCCAGTTCAACAATTCACTATTAAAGGAAATGGAAAGTATCAATAAACTCAAGTTTGATTTAGCTTCTTCATTTCAGGATATTTTGGTACAGACTAAAAAACAATGAATTTAAATTAATAAATGGAGGGACATTCTGAATATTTTATTGAATAAGCATGCCTGAAAAATTAAAAAGCTACAGAACTTTGGAAATTTTGGAGTTCTTATTACACTTTGTGGAGTTCTTAAATATTATAATTTTTGCCTTTCTATTGCAACAATAAAGTACATTGTGTATGAATCATTTGACCATCACAGAAGCCAAATAATCTTGGCCTTGATCACAAACATTACGCCTAAAACTTTTTTCAGTGTTGTTCGCTGCAGGAACATCATTTCTGAGGGGATAAGTCTATGATTGTACTAAATTCCTGTTAAAAACACACCACAGAAAACTGAGTGATTTTAATGCCTCTTGTCATACTATGTATCATATGTAAACAAGCACATGATGTTGCTTATTGCCAGGTTTTGTAGCTATGTATACAACAGGGCCAGATCATATGTGTGCAGGGCAGAGGATTCATTTGGATTATCAAAGAATGTTTTCATATTGATACTCTGATGGGGTGTGCAATGCATGAAGAAAATAATAGCCTGGGTTGTTCATCATGTTGAGGATAACTTGTTCATCAGAATGTTAGACCAAAAGAATTCTCCTATAACTACTTAAGACAAGCACATAGATGCCTTTGGATATAATTTTACAAAATCTTAAATAACATTTTTACTACTTTTTGATACTGAACCTTTACTCAAAACTAATGGGTACTGACCAAAAAATATAATAGTATTGCAATCAAATTATATTTCTGGAGGGAGTTTCAAATGGCCAACAAATGTACACCACTTGCACTCCCCTTAAACACAACCAGTATGTTTTGACATCCACCCCTCCACCTTATGTGCTACATATAGTATAAAAAGTCCCTATGCCTTTTCAAAATCAATTGAATCCTTTTCTTTCATAACTAGTGTATTTTTTGCTACAAAAAACCATAATTTTCTGTAGAATAATTTGTATTCAATCAACACACAATTTGAACATTTTGTAGAAGCCATACCTTTTCTACATACTCCTGCAGGAGTGTCTGCATGTCAAGTCCATTGGCATAGTGGACAGAGGTATGACCACTGTCATTCTCTTTCAAAGGATTGGCCCCTAAAACAAAACAATGCAGAAGGGTCTTTATAACAAAGACAAAGGAAAACAAGGAATCATGAAAATCTACAATTCTTCTCACCACTGATAACAGGCCTTACACTTACCTCTCCACCTACTACTCACTTTTCAATCTCACTCTGCGGAGTTGGAAAAAACTATGGTTCCAGGAATCGGGAATTTGCAGGGGGAAAAAGCAAAACCAGAAGGTTTTGTGGTTCTGATGCTTTTTTTTCATAAGCTGGTTGATTTGCAAAATTTGTATCAACTGTCATGTCATTGCATATCATGAAATATTTGTTCCAAGATATTTATTCATAAGCCATACTCACCATGCAGATCAATAAAAATTGTGACAACATTAGCATTTGCACCATAATTAACAACATTATCATAACAAGTATGATGCAAAAATGCTTGTTCATTTATCCTATTTCAAGAATTAGTAAGTAAGCCCCACCTACGCATTAATATTCATAACATCACTAACACAACATTAGAACATATGTTATTTTTCATACAAAACCAGCCCATGACCCACCTGTGTACAACATATGGCAATAATAACATTCATGATATACAATATGGTGTTTACATCCTTTAGCACTTTTACATTAAGCCACGCCTACCATGCATATTAATGACATATCTGTTAATAACATAAGCATATACACAATAAACAACATTACTATCATGCCCTATATGATACAAAACTGACATACACTTGCTCAATTATTACTTTTTCAAATATTCACTTCAGCCCCGCCCACATACTAATATGCATGAAATCACCACCACAAACATTAGGGTAAATCTGCAACCATGAGCTATCTGTGTACCACACATTACGTGAATCCAGTTCATAGTTTTTGAGATATCGCGTTACAAGCTTTTTTATTACAAATTCATATTCAGCCCAGTCTACTACGCATATTATTGAAATTCAATGTTTTTATACAATGAACACATACGCACAAGCTAACATCTTATTATAAATATGAAACAAAACAGAGATGTGATTGTCAAAATAAGAGCATTTCAAGATTTTTATATTAAGTTTATCTACTCATTAATTTAAATGATATTACCAGCAAAAACAATAGGGCACATCTACCGACCATGGGGTTTACCATTCTTGAAATTCTGTGTTGACATCTTTTATTAAGCCTCGCCCACCGACCATGGCCTATCTGTGTACCAAATATGACATGAATCCAGTTTACCATTCTTGATTCTTGGGATACCATGTTTACAAGCTCTTTTCAGAAAAATCATATTAAGCCCCGCCCACTATACATATTAATGAAATTCAATGTTTTTACATCATGAACATGTACATACCAGCTAACATCATAAATATACCAAATTTGAAACAAAACAAACATGAGGTTGTTCAAATATGAATATTTCCAGATTTTTACATTAAGCCCCGCCTATTCATTAATATACATGACATCACCATCAAAAACACGGAGTATGGGCAATCTGTGTACCACATATAACATGAATCCAGTGTATCAGTTCTTGAGAATGTTTACAAGCTGGCCATCACATACACACAGATACATACACACACACACCAACATGACTGCATAGGTTCCTGATGCTATCATATCAGAACCAAAAATTCATTAATATTTTTATTTTTTGTTTTTAGATTCCTTGAGTAAACAATAATATATGTGATAAATTTGTGTTCTAAAAACATGCCCCATTTAATTGTGCGATAAAAAGTATATTAAATTATGAAAAAGGGAAGTACATAAAGATGTATTTACTACATTATTATTATTTATGATACGATTTTTCGTGTGAAGATATTCGACACCATCATCCAGAACTGTAGGAAATTTTAAAATTAATTCCAACTCCGTCAGTCTAATGCACCAACATTCTACTTTCTCTTCCATCTATTACAATTCCTCCATCTCCCAAACACATGATGACATCTTCAACACAACAACAACCCAACAAGTGTTGCTTTGCATTTTGGTGAGAAAATCGTGGGCTAAAGGTTGTTACAGGTCTATGGACATGTTTGTAATTTTTATATTGGTTGGAAGAGTATTGAAATCAAAGCAGATTAATATTTGAATTAAAAAAAAAAAAGCACTTTTTGTTCTTGAGTTGGGGCTGATAAAAGTTTGACCAGTTTTAAATTCATGCAAAATTTTTGATGTATGGCTGGGCAGACAGCTCAAAATCATTATATAATTCTTTAAATTTCTTTCCTAAATCTTAGTCACTTAAAATGATGTAAAAGTCTATTACTGACAGAATGTTATTGGAGGCATGCAAAGACTCAAAATTTTTGGTTTAAATTTGCTGCACCATTTCAAGGAATTATGATAGACAAACACAGGATTTATAAAGCAAATACTAAGGTCGCCCTGTAAAACATAAACAAAACAAATTGCATAAAATATGCAAAATGATGCCTGAGATTTAAAAATGCAAAAAAAAGGTCAATATTCAACTGATTTTGGTGAAATGTTTTGAAACTCAACCAATTGAGCTACCTGTCACCTGTGTAGGAGCCACCTGTCACCTGTGTAGGAGCCACCTGTCACCTGTGTAGGAGCCACCTGTCACCTAGAAGCCACCTGTGTAGGAGCTACCTGTCACCTGTGTAGAAGCCACCTGTCAGCTGTGTAGGAGCCACCTGTCACCTGTGTAGGAGCCACCTGTCACCTGTGTAGAAGCCACCTGTCACCTGTGTAGGAGCCACCTGTCACCTGTGTAGGAGCCACCTGTCACCTGTGTAGGAGCCACCTGTCACCTGTGTAGGAGCCACCTGTCACCTGTGTAGGAGCCACCTGTCACCTGTGTAGGAGCCACCTGTCACCTGTGTAGGAGCCACCTGTCACCTGTGTAGGAGCCACCTGTCACCTGTGTAGGAGCCACCTGTCACCTGTGTAGGAGCCAAGTCCACCACATCAGAGTTACAGTTTCTGTGGTGCCCAAGTCTGAGTGGGCAAAATGGGAAGCTAGTAAAAAAGAGTCCATACCTGCTTCAAGTAAGAGTCTGACCACAGTGATGTCATTCGCTAACACAGCATAATGTAATGGGGTACACCCGCGAAATACTGCTCGGCTGTTTCAGCTCACTGCTGAACTCATCTTCTCTTGTTACTAGCACTGCAGAGAAAAAATAAGAAAGTAAAAACAACTTATCCTGCTTAGTACAACTGAATCTTCACAATGCATATATTCAACTAAATCTTCACAATGCATATATTCAACTGAATATACATAATGCATATATTCAAGGTCTTTGGACAACTGAAAAGTTTTCTTAGCCACTTGCTGAAAGGGTCGGTCTATTTGCAACTCTCTCAATCAGGTCTTGCTAGTCACATGATTGTTGTTGAATATGGAAGTAGGTTTTGAATATGCATGATTGATCAAGCTTCTTTTTCAGTGAGTTTTTCCACTTCTATTACTGTAATCTTAGGAGGAGTTTTTCCACTTCTATTACTGTAATATTAGGAGGAGATTACTGTAATCTTAGGAGGAGTTTTTCCACTTCTATTACTGTAATCTTAGGAGGAGTTTTTCCACTTCTATTACTGTAATCTTAGGAGGAGTTTTTCCACTTCTATTACTGTAATCTTAGGAGGAGTTTTTCCACTTCTATTACTGTAATCTTAGGAGGAGTTTTTCAACTTCTATTACTGTAATCTTAGGAGGAGTTTTTCCACTTCTATTACTGTAATCTTAGGAGGAGTTTTTCCACTTCTATTACTGTAATCTTAGGAGGAGTTTTTCCACTTCTATTACTGTAACATTAGGAATATGGCCTGGAATATTATCATATTTCATATGTAACTGAGAACTTAACGTCTAGGTTAGAAGCAAAGTTGGTATGTATGAAAATCTTTCTCATTGTTTGCAAGAGGACGAGAACCATAATTTAAATTTAAAGCATAAGAATATCCAGCCAAAAATCTTTCTGAGTTTTATGGATAGAAAAGCTTGAGGTTGTAGCAACTTCGAAGACATTATATAATGACCTCTGCAGCCTTTTATTGGCTGTTAATGAAACCAAAATATTAATTTAAGCAACTTAAACCCCAGCTTATGGGAAACACAAATTGTAAGCATTTGTTCCACCATCTCTGCCTCGTTGTACACCGGCTACACATATAAAAACATAGGTATGCACCGAGCCAAGTTAGATTACTGATCACTGAGGTTACTAAGTTCTATGACCAATAACTTTCATGTATATTTAAAACCTACTTTCATATTCAATAATAATCATGTGACTAGCAAGACCTGTCGAGTGGGTTCAAATTAGACAAATTATTGCTGAAAAAAGCATTAAATCCTTGATAGAGCAGTCTCTGACTTTTGAAAATAGCATGTGCAGATTGGAAGCTATAGTTAATCAAACTTGAGAATTTTGTAATGAAAAATTGTAATGTATTGGCCAGAAAATAGCTAAAAATCATCATCATTTTTCAGACTCTTTCAGAATCAGTGGCTCTTCTTTAAGGATTAACAGCAGAAGATCATAAAAAAATATCTAAATTACATAAGAAAATAGAGAGGTTTTCTGATTCATACATAGAGCTGTGACCGTTTAGCGTGTACACGCTACACGCTCGCAAATCTTGTAAACGTTTACTAAATACTTCATTGCGAGTAATCGTTTTTCATACATCATAGTGTCTTGCCGTTGAAAATCAATATACATGATTCAAATCACACACACATTCGGCTGACAAAATTCCAATCAATGACTTTTTACAAACTGTAAACCGGATTAGCATAATCCTTTTTAAATGTGTGAATGACAAATGCGCAGTAATCACCAATGAATTGGGATAATATGCAGTTTGATTTCGCCGAAATCTGAGTAATCTAACTTGTAATATGCACTGCGAATGTGCAGCAGTAAACAGTGAAACTAACAATGAGCCTTAACTTTAGGCCATAAGGCTTTAAATCCCACGCAATCAAGGCCTGTTTTACAAGCTGTTAAATCGACCAAAAAACACTTGAAAAATACTTGAATCGTGACAATCAGTACATTTACATGTAAATATTACCTGATGAGTTAAATAAATTTTGCAAGAAAGAAAAAATATTGCATAATAAACAAACAGAAAAAGGTTATGACAAAGCTGAAATTCTGCATGCGTCGCAAAGAGGGCGGCCATTTTTTCGAGAGGACTGATATTTCACAACTTCCTGGTGGTGGTGGCATAGTTTTGAAATGTTTTACGGCGAGGTATATCATAGGCCTAGTATGCAAGATTTTCACAGAAGAACTTTAGGATGAAAACGTTACGCGATGTTGAGTTTAAATGACATTGAAAGGAAGTTATCTGTTCTTTCTAAACTGAATTTGTATGCATATTTTCCATAAAAATGATGATTTATACTGTAGAAGTAAACTTTTTACCATTTGGAAAGCAAAACTCAGCGTCTATTTGGGCAATGGAGTCAGTACTTTTGTCATACTGGTTGCGTGATTTTTTTTACTTTGCCTCATAGTTTTAGAGCAATTATGGTGTATTTCCGAAAATTACGGTACTAAACGCGTGTACACGATACACACTCGCTTTTTTGGGCGTGTACACGTTTACTAAATTCCGTAAATGTTCACAGCTCTATTCATACATCAGAAGAATAACAAACAAATTAATTCAAAACCCTTTAAAATGGTCAATTTTAAACATATTTTGATGATTTTATTTTTGCCTTTTGCATTATTTTTTGCAGATTTCAAGACAATTGAACTTAATTCTTGCTATACAAGCACCACCAAACTTCTTTTTCCTCATAGTGCCATTTGCCAGATGTTGGTTTGTTTGAAGTTGGGTCTCACAATTTCTAATGTACCTTGAAATTTCCCCTCAGCAATATCCTTGAATTAAGTTCCATCAATAAAAAAATACAAGCTAAGATGCAAAATCAATGGGCAAGCAAGTGCAGTTCATTTTATCCTATCCCACAGAAAATTTGAATTTGTTGATAAAATTCCTCCTATTTTAGAATTTATTGGCAAAAACATTTATCACAATGTTGAGTATATTAAACAAGTCACAGAACATAAAATTAGCATAATTATCCAATAAAGTACCTTGAAATGAATAACCAACCATCTAATGTTTCTTTGTTGAGTAATAATTGGTCAGCATTGTTATGCAAAACAGCCTTCTTATCAAATCAGGTGTCTTAAAATGAAGTAATCGAAGAATGGATGATAGAATTTGCAATCAAACTCCCATTACTTCCACTTGCTATTCATAATACCTCTTGTCATTGATAAATCCTAAATCAATGAGAGTAATTTGCCATAACTATCTGCTCACCTTCAAGGGAATTAATCTGTTTCTGTTGCGCTGTTTTCCAAACGCTAATAAATTCATCTTCCATGTCTGGATCACCCCCGGCTGCAAGAAGCAACCTTACAGCACTAAAAAAAGAAAACCAAGAAAACTGTATTTAATCAATCAATCAATCAATCAATATCTGTAAATGTCCATCTTCAGACATGTCAGTACTTTCTACACCTATTTTGAATAATATTTTTTTTCTTCATGTTATTTCTTTTATACTATTCAATACTCATGGTTTTACTGCTGAAGTTGTCCTTTAAAGTAAAAACAAAATTTTCCAGTCAACCTTTAAATCTATTGTATCATAGAATTTTCATTTTATTGGTAATGGTTCTTTTTATCTACAGTTTTTGTAATTATGATTCTAAAACCTTGAAATACTTACTACACCTAAATTTGTTTTTTCCATTCACATGCACTGATGTCATCCATACTCAGCACGTAATCATTCAACCACCAGTCAATCAATAGTAAACAAACAAACAAACAAAATGCACACGTTTTTTCTTCTTGTTGTTTTAGAATTAGACCTAGGCATTTCTCCAACAAAATCTAAAAAATATTATTATCTTTTGCTGTTATTGATATATGAAATTGTCCAATAATGGTCCACACTGTCAATAAGCAGTTTTTGTGCATTCAACAAATATTTGCCTCTGGTAATAGACTATAAACCCTGAGTGAGGTGTATTAAATCATATGCACATAAACTATATTCTATAAGACTAACAATCCCTCGTTGATCCCCCTTCTCCTGTGAAGGTCTGTGTCCCCCTCATGTGAAATCAAGCACAAAATACAAACAAGAAAGTAATCCATGGAGTTGCTGATCTCATCACCTTAAGCATAGTGGGGGAAATAGCTAATAATAATAACTATGGAAGAAATGGTTAAAAGGTGTCACTAGCTCTGTGACCTTTGAACTTTTCACCCAGAGATTATGGGACATGAGTTCATGTACCAAGTGATACAAACATAGGATTGGTATAGGTCTTGCACTTTCGGAATTTAAAGTGGCACACAAATTGTACAAATTAGTACATAATTACTTTGTAAAATTACATATTTGACCTCTGACCCTTGACCCTAATCACTGAAATAACATCTGAAATTGTTCACAATTATCGTACCCTACTGTATGACACCAGTCACGATTATGTCACACTTACCATTCCATAAGTATAGCAGAAAATGGTGAAGTGGTCAATAGCTCTGTGACCTTTGACCTTTGACCCCAGAGTCTATGGGACACAAATTCAAGTACCACGGTATCATGGTACAACATCGGGTTGGTATAGGTCTTGGTATAGTTCTTGTACTTTTTGAGTTTAAAATGGCACAAAATTTGGCATAAAAAGTACTTATTTGACCTTTGACCTTGTGACTCCAATTATTTTAAATTTTTGTTAGAATTTAAATCGAACCCACCTATGCAATTTGTAAAGATACCAAGTAATTCCTTCAAAAGATACAGCCATCACCAAAAACTTGCTTCATTTGACCTATGGCCTTTGTACCCCAAAACCTTAGAGACAAAAGTTCCGGGCCAGGGGTACCCATCCACCAATTTTGTTTCATGTGTGTATTACAGGTTTTGAGTTATAAGCCACACAAAAATAATTGTTGCATATGTACTGTACACACACCCACACACACCCACACATGGACAGATGGAAAAATCACCAAATTTCCAAAAACTTATGACTCCTAACCCCTAATAAGAGGTCATCATATGAGATCCCCTGGGGCCCACCAGGCCCCTAATATCAAGCCATGTAGTGTAGGAGGTATAGGCAGTTATTTGCCTATACAGCAAAGTAACTACAATATCTCATCCCCACATATATGTATATGTGGGTGATGAGACAACAAGTGCCCTCCTTAAAGTGTTTGTGGCTCCTTTGAAAAGAATCTAACCTGTCATTGCGGTTGATAGCTGCAACATGAAGAGCTGTCCATCCTAGAGGGTGCCTTCCATTAACATCTACACCCTCCTCCAATAATCTATAAAAAAAAACAGCATAATTTGGCCAAAAATTAGAAATGTGAAAGTAAATGCTTAATTTGTAAAAGTTTGTTTGTCATACTTTGATTTAAGTCTTCAGATATAGAAACTATTTACTGAATAAATCAATTATCTATTCAAGATTGATTTGATTTTATGTGACATTACATTTTTAATTATTGAAGTAATGTTTCCGAGAATATACAATCTACATTGAGAACAATTCCATAAGGTTGAGGATACTCTTTGGAAAGCTAAAAGGTCAAAACTTGCCTGATATAGATCTGCCCTTCAGACAGATTACACAGATAATCACAGCATGAAAAAGGAGAAAAAGCACATCAGGAAGAAAATAGTAATTAACCAGAACCATTTTGTGGTTCCAATGTCTTTTTCATATGTTGATTGATTTGCAAGTTTTGTATTAACTGTCAACTTTGTCAAGTAATTGCATGTCATGAAATATTTATTCCATGATATTCATTCATAAGCCACACCCACCATGCAAATTAATAAAATAGAACCAGTTGACAACATTAGCATGTGCACAATAATTAACAACATTAACATAGCAAGTATGATGGAAAAACGTTGCTCATTTATCCTATTTCAAGAGTTTGTCAGTCAGCCCCGCCTAACATTAGAACATATGTACAGACCATGACCCATCTGTGTACGACATATGGCATAAATTCAATACACTGTTCATGAGATACAGTATGATGTTTATATCCTTTAGCACTTTCAAATTAAGCCACACCTACCATGCATATTAATGACATCTGTTGATAACAAACACATGTACACATAAACAACAATATTATCATGCCCAATATGATGCAAAATGGACATATAATTGCTCATTCATCACTTTTTCAAACTTTTCACTCAGCCCCGCCCACTTATTAATAAACATGAAATCACCACCAAAAAAGTTAGGGCACATCTGCAGATCATGAGCTATCTGTGTACCACATATGACATGAATCCAGTTCATACGTGTTTACAAGCTTTTGTTTACAAATCATATCAAGCCCCACCCACTAAGCAAATTTAAGAAAGTCAATGTTTTTAAACAATGAACACATACACACTAGATAACATCATTATTATAACAAATATGAAATAAAACAAACGATCGATTGTCAAAATTAGAGCATTTCAACATTTTTATATTAAACCCCACCTACTCATTAAAATCATCAAAAATTCACCTAAGGCGCTGAGGCGTGCTATACATGCATTGTTTGACATAATTCTTTGTACTGGCAAATTTCCCAGTGCTTGGCAAGTTGGAATAATTAGTCCCATTTTCAAGAAAGGGGATAAAGATTTACCAAGTAGTTATCGGCCTATTACACTATTCAAGAAACTTTATAATATGGGAATGAGGGGTAAATTCTATGAGATACTTATATCAATGTATAGTAATATTGAGTCATGTGTGAAGACAAAGGGCGGTCTTACCCCAAATTTGATTGTGCAAAGGTCTAAGACAAGGTTGTAATCTATCCCCATTACTTATTTTTACTTTATATCAATGATATTGAAGAGCGATTGAAGTCCACAAACACCGAGGAATTCTTATAAATAACAATAATATATGTTGTCTTCTTTATGCAGATGACCTCGTTATCTTCTCTGAAAATGTTTATTCCTTGCAAAGTTTACTAAATGTTTTCCAAGATTATTGTGAAGAGAATGATTTGACTGTAAACTCAGATAAAACGAAGGTAATGGTTTTAGAAAGGGTGGACACATTGCAAGAAGTGAACATTTTTATTTCAAAGGCAAAATTATTGAGACTGTAAATAACTATAATTACTTAGGATTAAATTTTCGCCAAAAGGAGTATGGTCAAAATCCCAAGTTCAACAGAGTTCAAAGTCTAAAAGTTGCTTTATTCAATTTTAAGAAAATTTTGTCTAGAACTATTGATTTACCTGTAAGTAATATCCTTCAAATTTTTGATCAAAAGATAATGCCTATTTTAACATACGGTTCTGAGTTATGGGGTATTACCCCCATGAAAGTACAATACTGAGTTTACAATTCGTTTCATAAATATGTTTTAGGTTTACCACCAAATGCCATAAATATTATAGCTCTAGGAGAGCTGGGTCCTTTTCCTTTAAAAGTCAAACAATACTAAAACAAATAACATATTGGTTAAGACTTCTTATTCTTGATAAAGACAGGTTTAAGACTCATTGTTATGTAGAACAAAGAATATTGGCAAACAAAGGAGTGCTATCATGGGGACTGTGTGTTAAAAATATTTTGTATGAAACTGGGTTTGGTAATGTTTGGGAAGGGCAGGAGAAGGGATTACTACACATTTCTATGAAAATTTTAAGCAGCGAGTTTTTGATATAGATAGACAGAACTGGTTGAGTGATATTAAATCTAGAAGTTCTTTGCGTTGTTATGCACAATTTAAAACAGAAAGCTATGCAGAGCCATACCTATTATTCAATAATGTTTTTAAGTTTAAAAAGTTGGTCTCCAAAATCAGATGTGCTTGCCTTGAAATTGAAGTCAATGAAGGCCGTTATTGTAATATAACCTATGAACAGAGGTTCTGTCAGGTTTGCAATTTGAAAGAAGTTGGAGATGAATATCATTTTCTCCTAATTTGTCCATCCCTTTCTGAAATCCGCTGTAAATTTATCCCAAAATATTTCTTTCAGACTGCAACTAGAACAAAATGTAATATTTTATTAGCAGCTAGTTCTAAATACTTATTTTTGCAGTTATCACACTTTATTTTACACGCAATGGAAGCAAGACGTTTGTTTCTTTCTCTTTGATTATTGTTTGTTGTAAGAACCTCAATCATGTACCATTTAATTTTATCGTTAATGTTTGTGACAAAGGCCAGATGGCCTAGAGCACTGTAATAAATTGTATTGTATTGTATTGTATTGTATTAATATGCAAGATATTACCACCAAAAACAATAGAGCAAATATACTGAACATGGGTAATCTGTGTACCAAATATGACATGAATCCAGTTTACTGTTCTTGAGATACCATGTTTCGAGCTTTTTCAGCAAAGTTATATTAAGCCGCGTCCACTGACATATTAATAGAAATTCAATGTTTTTACATCATGAACATGTACACACCAGCTAACATCATAACTATACCTATTATGAAGCAAAACAGACATATGATTGTCAAAATAAAGCATTTCAAGATTTTTATATTTTCCCCACCTACTCATTAATATGCATGGCATCACCATCAAAAACAATAGGGTATATCTACAGACAATGGGCTTTATGTGTATCAAATATGACATGAAGACAGTTTACCATTCACAAAATACTGTACTGTGTTTACAAGCTCGATTTTTACAATAAGCCCGGCCTACTCATTAATATGCATGACATCACCATCAAAAACAATAGGGCACATCTATGGATCAAGGGCTATGTGTGTACCACATATGACATGAATCCAGTATATCATTCTTGGAATATCACATTTACGTACTGGCCGTCACATACAAACATGCATACATACACACACCCACACACGCCATCATGACCGCATAGGTCCTGATGCTATCACATTGGAACCAAAAATGTAATAATAGGTAATATAAAAGAAAGTTAAATTAAGATTTACAACAAAGCTAAGTTTAATGCCCAAAGCCTATCAAAAACTAAAATTGCCAAACTAACAAATCCAAAATTTGCACATATCAAATGACTTATGTAATGTGGAAGTGTTTATCTTAGCATGGAAGTCATCTTTATTTCTAATATTCACTGAGTAAATGTCGTTTTATAGCTAAAAAAAAAAAAAAATGGAAATACACATTGGAATGGTCCCATTGTGGCAAAAGCCATAATTTGTAATCTGTTTGTCAAAGATATTCAGGCATTTAATAAAGCAACAAAAAGGGAGCAGTTAAGACAGATGGTATTAGGTTTAACTCAATAAATCTTTACTCAAGCAAGAAGTATAGCTGCTTGCCAAAACTATGCAACAAAATACATGACAAGTACAGAAAATAATAGCATTCTCGAATAATAAAAGCACTAAAGATGATTACAAGTGCCCTTGTGGGATTTAAAATTTCAGAAAAATGTGTCAACTTTATGAGTCTTTTTGAAGAATGGAAATCAATATTAGTATAGCTGATTTGGAAAAAATTGTTCACTTTTTGATAAAAGCATAAAACTAGGTGCAGCTGTAGGTCATGACAAAGAAGAAATTATAGAAGCCATTGCAATACATGTTTGTAATGACAACCAGTTTTCAGAAATTGTATCACTTTTCTGTTATAACAATATGGCTTACAGCGGTCCAAAAGTTGAATAGCGACAAAATCTACTAAAGCATGTAAGGTTTGGGTAACCTTTAGAAGTCGTTCATTATTCATTTCAAAGGTAAGAATTTCATTAGTTATCTATAGTTGCTATGACAACTTGTATATAGAACAATTTTACAATCCTAGGTAACCATTGTATACATTTCTAAATCAATGCCTAGAATTTAAAACAACACAAAAGGCATTCAGTATGTAACACATTCACCTGAAAAAACATAAACAAGCAGTGTTTTCATCAGTTTCACACAAACAGGGAAAAAAAGTGTAGTTGTCACAGCAAGCAGTGGTTACAGCACTTTGTAGGTCTCTGATGTACAGTGCTTGAGATTCAGCTTTCTTGAAAGATTCATCATTAACTACAGATTTTCATGATAACAGGGGTGAAGGAAGGGGTCACCTCTCGGGCAGAGGGAGGGGGGCAAAAACCCTAAAGGTTTCCTGGTTAAGAAGAAGAAACATTTTACTGGTATATTAAGTTCCATCAAACCTTGCTGCTAATCAGAAAATCTTCAGCAATTTTCAAGAAACCTCCTTCAATTTTTGTGAAATTTTTTTTAATTTTGAGGAAATTTTCTTTATTTTCAGGCCATTTTCTTTGATTTCCATGATTTTTTTGATTTTTTAAATTAATAGTTCATATGACAAACATTATTGGTCAAATTTTATCACAATCTGACATACATTAAATTTCCCACAGATCTGAATAAAGGTCTTAAAAATCTTCCCCAAAAAATTGTGATAGCCTTAATATTTATGTAGTAAATATATACTATATATCTTTATGTGCGTTCCTCTGTAATTTAAAAACTATTCATTGCAAAATTACATGGGGGACATTTCTAGAGCACATAATATACTGTTGCTTACTCAAGAAATCTATAATAATAAAAAAAATGATCAAAAAAAAAAATGTTATGAAGAAACAAAATCCTGTTTTTCCTGCTGTTATAACTGCCAGAACCATAGTTTTCCAGGTCTGCAGCACAACGTATAAAGATAGCTTAAAGGAGTATTCCTGTGGATTTTCATATACTGTATGATAGAGGATCATCAAAGAAACAAATTGGTGACAAAAAAAGTTGATATCTTATTCCATTGAGGAGTTATTGCATTTAAAGACAATCATATGGGGGTAATATTAGCTTAAATTGCTTTTACACCTGTTCAAAACCAGAAGTGTTATTTTCACAGTTCAAAAACTGATCTATTTAGGATTTTAATACTGAACAGAAATTGCTACATATCCATAGACCTTAAACTGGACAACACTTTAACTGTACCTCTTGAGTTCTGCTGCATCCTTTCTTTTGCTGCTAAAAACCATCTACTCTTTGCTGAAAGGAAAGAAAGTAGTGTTTTACGATTCAATGTAAACATCAAAGCTGTCTAAAAAAGATTAAATATATACACGTAACTAGAATAGATCTGCCATCTTGGCAATTCCGATATGCCATAACATTTTAATAGAGTTCATTATATCTCCGGTAAAGCCTCTAAATTAAACTCTACCCATTATTGATGGATAGAAGGTTTAATTGCTACCCAACATGATCTGTATATACATGTAAGTATCCGACCTACCCCTACTCTCAGTTGTATGCTCATCCATGTAGTATTTAAATTTGACAGAGGAATGCTGAATATATACTTATTCTTAACTGAGAGATATGAATGAGTTTATGTGATTCTATGTCAAGTTGGGTACAAAAAACTTGCAGTAACCAGAACAACTTGCTAAACATATTTTCAGAGCAGCTTTCCAAATTTGTGCTCACTTAAAAAAGGTTTGCTGGGCCTCTCTTGGATAAGTGGAACCATAACCATATGCCAGGGGTGTAGATAGCCTTTTGGATTGTAGGGGGGAGGGGGGGGGGGTTCGTAAAAGGAAAACTAGAATGGTAAATACCGTCATAGTTCACATGCCCATGCAAATTGACACCCATATCATTTGACCTGGCCAATTATCAAAATGGCATCTCACACTCTCGCATGGCATCCCATCTCATGTCCGACATGACATCACATCCCATATTTTATTCCACATGGCATTCCACCATATGTCCCACATTGCATTCCACCATATGTCCTATGTGGCATTCTACCATATGTCCCACATAACATCTCATCTTATGTCCCACATGGCATCCCAGCCTATGTCTCACATGGACCCATCCCATATGTCCCAAATGACATCCCACCCAATATCCCACTTGACATCCCATCCCATCCCTTGTCCCAAATGGCATTTCACTACATCTCCCACATGACATTCCATCCTATGACCCATATACATCCCACCCTATGACCCACATGACATCCCACCCTATAACCCACATGACATCCCACCCTATGACCCACATGACATCCCACCCTATGACCCACATGACATCCCACCCTATGTCCCATATGCAACCCATCCTATGTCCCACATTAATCCAACCATGTGTGCCACATGACATCCCTCCCTATGCCCCACATGGCATCCCTTCCTGGTCACACATGGCATCTCTCCCTATGTCCCCCATGGCATCCCACCTAATGTTCCGCATCAGTGGCTTCCCATCTGATGTCCCACATGGCATCCCACCTTATGTCCCACATTGGATCCCACCATATGTTCCACATGGTATCCCTCCCAATGTCCCAATGACATTCTACTTTATGTCCCACATGGCATCACATCCCATGTCCCCATAGCCTCCCACCCTATGCTACACATGGCATCCTAACCTATGTCACGCTCTGTGTCACCCTCTGTGTACTCGTGGCATCCCATGCCATGTCCAACATGGCACATGGCATCCCAACCCATGTCTCACATAACATAACATCCCAAATTTCTGGAATGCTTTACCTAAATTATTTTTATATATTTGTTTATTTGGTACTCAGCTCAGTTACATAAAATCGTAGCCATGGGGGGAGGGAGGGGGGGGAAATACTGTATACTATATATATTTAAATAGTGTGACTAAGCCCCTCCCCCCCTTCCTGGCTTCCTACACCCTTGTACTGCACCACTGTATACTATATCTATTTAAATAGTGTAGAAAATACAAAACAGGAATAACAAATTTAATTTTGGGGGAAAAAATTGGGGAAACACTAAAATCGATTAACAAATGAAGAAAAGACTGACATCAAATTAGAAAATTTAATAACATTTAGCCACATTGTATATTGTGTTGGCCAGCGGCATAGCTATGGCCATACAGGCCAGGGCGAGAGGGGGCCCTGTGGGCCCCTATGGTATATAAGTAGGACCTATAATAGTATACCAAGTAGGACCTATAATAGTATACTAGTGACGGGTCTTCTTATAGGGCCCGGGCCAGGCAGCAGTCTCCGCCCCCTTTAGTTACGAAACCGTAATGTTAGCATTATATTAATTGTTTATGTCAGCTTTAATCCTTACTCTCCCAGCTTTACGGTGACAGTGACGCTTACAATCCCTTTTTCAAAAAAACATTTGAGTACCTTTCCAAAATCCTAAAGAGCTGCAAATAAGTTCATTCAAACCAGATTAAATAGATCTGTCATAATATGGTTATTTTGTTAGGGGGTTAGATTAAAAAAAATTGAGTAAAATTGTTACAAAAAAGTGCATTTTTTAAAAAAAAGTTTAAAAAAAAAAAAAAAAAAAGAAGATTACGACTTAATGTCATACATGAATATTTTTTTTTTTTTTTTTTTCAGGTAAAGTATAAAGATAGTTTGAATTGTTGGTTGCTACACGATTTTTACTTGTACTTGGTCGATGTTTGTGTTTTTTTGAAGAAAATATGCCAAAATTTGTGATATTGGGCCATTTTTGACCTTTTTTTTATCAAAAAATCATAAAAATTGGCCCAAATATTGTATTGGAATTTCTCAAATCTCTACGGGTAGAGGAGAAATCAATCGTTCAGACGAACTATTACAATAACAGATGCACCCCCTCTACCTGCCTAAAAGGTCTCTGATAATGACGTCAATTCGCTTCTTTTTATTCTTCGCACATTCGATACAACAAAATGGCGAGATACAACGTCGAACGTGCCTTCCAACTCCCATGTTTTCTTCAGAATAATGATGATTCAGAGGGGTCGGAAGGTACTTCTGATGAAGAAGATGTACCAGAACTCGACCAGATTGAGGAAGAGGAGAATATAGAGCCTGCTGAGATGGATAGCGATCTCTTCCAAATTCCGGAGTTGGTGAGTGTTTTCTTCCAAAAATAGCGAAAGTACTACATTGTAAATGTGTAGTAATAAAATAAGGCTTATAGAATTCTAATGATAAGGATTTTTTGCTTGTTACGATAAACAAGTAAAAGGGACACTAAAATCACATATAAAGAAAAGGATTTAGGTCCTTTCTATAATAGCCCGGATGAGACAAATGAAAGCTGAACCCCAATAATAACACTTCTAAATGGACTGAAATATATGTATTTCCCAATGGCAATATTGTAAATTGAGGCCTACTGAAATATGTGTATTCCCAATTTCACAAAATCCAAGTTCCATTATTTCAGGGGCCGAAATCACAATTTATGGGGGAAGATGGAGTAGGGGTCCCATGTTAGGGCAAAATACACATGTTGGGGGTGCCCCAGGCCCATTTAGAGGAAAATGCTTGTATATAGGCCTAGTACCGGTACATTATTTTGATGCCCCATTTTTTTGGACCATGATCCTTTTTCCCTCCCCCTGGCTATGCCACTGTTGTGGTGATTACTAGATCGATAAAACAAACATTTTGGACCCCTGTATGTACCCCCGGGCTTCCCTGCTGTAAAAGTCTGTCCCCACGGTTACCACAAAATTGTGGGCAGGGTAGAAACCACAATAACATTGTTATGCGATAACATGTTATGCGTATGTTAGAAGAGGACGAGCCGCCCGCTACTCCCCAACCCAAGAGGAAGAGGGACAGACTGTTGAAAATGAGCCCAGGCCCCTCTTCCAGGCCTTCCGCTGCAGTCTCCCCACCATCACCACTCAAAGAAAATCCGACTGCAGCGAAAAAAAGCTGCCTTCAAAACCAGGGAGGAAGAGCGGAACGCTCGGCTGCAGGAGATACAACGGTCGAAGGTCATCCCTGCAGCCGATAAAGACTATCATCTGTGGGAAGTACTGGTGGAGAGTGACCGGGATCGACACGAGGTCTTCGGTAACTGGTTATGGGAAGACCAAACTAAAGTAAGTTGAATGAATATAGTTGCAATTTTTTTTATTCTATTTGCAGCAACAAGGTATAGCAGAAGACTTTACAAAATTGGACCTTTTCGGCAAACATTTCTTATGAATTTCATGTGGAATGAACAGAAGTAAGTGCCTAATAGATAATCAGCATAGTCTATCAACATAAAAGTAGCCGTGAAGCTTGTAATGGCTGAAATTGGGTCAGAAATAAAAAAAAAAGTTTGGTGCATAATAAATGAGGTAAATGACCTAATTTGCATATCATTTGCATAATTTTTTATTTTATTTTTTGCAAATGATGATGTAAACATCTTGTTTTTCTTAATTATATTAGTTTTGGACATCATAGAAGAAAAAATGCATTTTTTTGGAAAATTTAGTGCCATACACTATTAGATAGATTATTCAGAATCTTCTGATTCCTAAAAACCCATGAATTTAGTATCAAATGAAAGGTCTTTCCAAGGACGATTCAGAAATTATATCCATATTTTTTTGCTATTTAGCCACAAGGCACAAGCGTGTCATAAAGATAGAATGTTTGGAGACCTAATATGCTAATTCAATGACCTAATTTGCATATTTGAGTTCGGAAATATGCACATTTTTGGAAAGTTAAAAACGTGTTAGCTTTCATAAAAGTCGAACTTGTTTTGGTACAAATGGAACAGAAAGTGCTAAAAAAATTCTCTTTCCAAAAATTTCAGATATAGCTTATTCTATTTTTGGAACCTTGGGAGAGTAAGGGTTAAATTCAAACAATTACCATGCGAAATTAGCCATTGCAAGTTTTCAAACTGGCTAAAATTTCCCAGGAGTTAGCCAAAACCTGCTCAAAAACTGACCAAGTTTCTGGAAAATTAGCCTTTTAAATTGAATTTATAATTGTCGTTATCTTTATCGTACAGTATACAGGTATTTTAGGTTATTTATACTTCAGTTTCAATCCTTTATTATTACCTTTATTTTATGTACAGTGCATTTGAATGTGTTTGATAGTATTTGCGCTTTATAAGTAACCTTATAATAAGTTCCCAAAATTGAAAAAAAATCTCCTGAGGTAACCTTTCTCTCCACCACTGAGTGCCACATTACAATAAATCCAAATCAAATTCTAATTTTGCAATGTTTCCATTTGCAACGTGTAACTTTAAGGGAGAATTTACGGAAGCTAACTAATATCTATTAGACCATTACGTGTGGAAAAGCTCGTGTGGTTGAAAAGGAGTACACAATATCGGAGGTTGTACGTGAGACGAAGGTACGGCGAAAAGTGTGGGTGGTGAAGTGAGTAGGCTAAGCCTAATGTTAATGGTTATCAAACTTTAGTTTCGCGAGTGACACGTACCTTCAAATCGCGAAACCGTAACGTTACTGTGCCCAACCCAACTCTACACCACCGTGAAAAATTAACAAAAAAATTAACAAAATTACTACAGTTCTGAAACGCTCTTCCTGTCGAAGTTTTTCAAATTCTTTGGAAAATTGCTTACCTGCGTCTGAAGATTCCTTGCAAAATGCAACAATGCCAGCAGCAACGGCGACAGAAACACCCGACAGTGACACGGATGTAAACACTTTTCGGGTACGCAGGAATCCTTTTTTATTCAAATTAGCTGTAAATTGATATGAAAAACTTCGCTTACACATAAGCCGACAGATGTATGACTTTCTCTCGGCACCAACCATATGCTTTGAAGAAATTATTCTTCTAAAAGCAAAACAATAATTTCTTATGGAAGCTGCCATCTTGTTTTATGATGCAAGATAAGGTAGCACGGAACTAAGTATTTTCCCTATTGAAAGCTTTTATTTCATAACATAACATAATAGGATTACGGGCTAAGAAGGGTTAGTCCCCCCCTCCCTAAAAAAGCCTAAACTAACACCACACAGCCTGCAGGCTAGTGCCAATTGTCCCCGTTGTAAGTTTTACCTCAGATACCTGACGAAATAAAAGTGCCTCTATATTAACAAATTGGGTATAGCTTGAAATAGGTACATAGCAAATACTTTGTTTAAAAGTGTTAAAAAAAAATGTTTAAAAAAATAACGGAGGAATTTTTTGGCAGAAGTATAAGCATTATCAATAATACAAATATATAAAGCATTATCAATAATACAAATATAATAAAGGATATATATATATATATATATATATATATATATATAATATATTTTATATATATATATATATATATATATATATATATATATATATATAAAAGATAAGTTAAAACAAAATGTAAAAATGACATGTCTCTAGCCAACAGATTATTTTAATATAAAATAATATATATATATATATATATATATATATATATATATATATATATATATATATATATATATATATATATATATATATATATATATATAAATATATACATTAATATATATATATATATATATATATATATATATATATATATATATATATATATATATATATATATATATATATATATATATATATATATATATATATATATATATATATATATATATATATGTATTATAGTGTGCAGTGCGCAAAAGTCATAAAGAATTACGATTTTTTTCTTTCTTTCGAATGCTATTTGTGTTACTTTCCTAAATAAAAAGATCATAATTTTGTTTTTATTAATGCACCACAACTGATTATCAAAGGCCGTGGACATTAACTTGGTTGTCGATGTTATGTCTGTCCGTACGTCGTACCTGTGTTCTCGTCCGGGTTGTATTAGGCGTTTCGTGATAGCATTGTTACTATCATAATCGAATACGCAGGCGACGACCCCTTCATTGTAATTGTGTGTTCACTCGTCGTCGTCGTCGTCGTTTTTAATACTTTAAAGTTCTTATCTCTTAATAGGGGCACTTTTTCAACTTTGCAAAGAGGGTGGGGAAGGGTACGTCAGTCAGTCAGTTTATCTGTTTATGACAAGGGCCTGCAGGTCCATGTCGTAAGTTTTGCCCTTGGCCTATACATTTAAAGACTTGGGTGGCTCACACAATCTGTCTAGCTCTACATTAACTAGTCTAAATTATACGCTGCAGGGGAAAACCGTTAGGCAGATATGAAGGCTTGTTCTAGCCCATACAGGGCTGTTTGGCACTAAGCGTTGTTTTTAGCTGCATGTTTAGGGTGTGAAAAAGTGTATGAAATATATGCATGCGCACACAAATTCCCAATTTTATTCTCTTCTAGGAAGATATTGGTTTCATTTTCTTCAATAAAAAGATCATAGTTCTTTGAAGAAAAAAAAAGGTTGGGGGATAGTAATGTTTTGCGCGGACGGTAATTCCCTCTCTGAAAAAGAGATTGTTTTTTTATGTAGGAAAGTGGTGGGTATGTCATGGTGTCCATGTCCACCCACCCACCCCCTTCCCCTTCCACACCCCGTTTCAGCCTTCCCCTCAAACAATAAACACTGACACAATTTATGAATACCTTTTCAAAAAAATTCTTTTGTCTTTGTGAGCCTGGGTGAAAAATAAGCTAATTAAAAGTGGACAATTTTTGGTACAGGGTGCATTAGTAAACTATAGGTTTCCTCCAAATGAAAATCACATGCCGCCTGCTAGAAAATACCTATTCAAAGAGTTTTTACAAAATTATAATCGTAGAAAATAAAGTTTGACAGATGTGAAAGCTTTGCTTCTTTTCAATATGAAAAATTCCAATGCAGGGTTGTTTGGCCCCTAATGTAACTTTCCAGAAAAGTGTGGGGTGCACGTACCCACACCACACCCCCTCCCACTCTCACCCCCTTCCCCCTCTCCTTCCCCTTCAACTGGGCCCCGGTTTCGCCACCGGAAGACCGGTGGGCCAGTTAAGTATTAAATGCCTGCAACTGCAGTTCTAAGCTATGAACAATTTGATTTGCTGCCCCCGTCCGTACGCGTCGCCCCGTGGCTCCGATATGCCTGGTCATACAACCATTATGCGAACCGTATAGTGGGGCGGATATGTGACTGAGGTGTGCACTTTTGGATAGAAGCGTGAAAATTTGCACAAAGGGGTTTTTGAGTATGCTGATTTCAAAAATTGCGGGAACCACGATGTCACTCCAACCCTTCCCGCCAAAAAATTCAAAATGGCCACCACAAACACGTTTTTGCCCATAAATCAGCTGTTAGTGCCCCGATTGCCATGATCTTGGTTTCTATACCTATGTTCTTGAGGTCAAGAAATCGAATAAAACCCATGCGAAACATCATAAGATCCATCTTCTTGCCAAAAAATTGAAAATTTAATTCAAAATGGCCGCCACAAACTTATATGAGAATCTCATGAGAAAAGAAAAGTTCTCATGAGAGCATGAAAAACAATTATGAGAATCAGGACAAACAATTTTGCATGAGAACATGAGAATTATTTACCAGCTTACATGCGTCTCTACCCAAGACATCTGCAATTATCTCTCTCTTACCATTATTTCGAGATCAAGCACATTCACCCGCTATGGTCAAGCATGGGATGAATATCATCAAATAGATCACGGTTCGTGTCAACCCAGGCCAGATACCACTGCTCACTGTCGATCAGCCATTATATGCAATTGCAAAACGAATTCAGTGGAAATGGCCAGAAAAGTATGGTGAAAGACATTACGTTGTACTGATGGGGGATCTCCATATAGAAATGGCTAGTTGAAAGTAATTGGCGACTGGCTTGATGGTAGTGGTTGGACCTATGTTATGACTTCGGCCAATGTTACAACTGAGGGACGTGCAGCTGGTCTGCAGAAAGGTTCACACACATCCAGAGGTCAGTGGGCACATCAAGTAACCGCAGCGGCTCTGTACATTCTCCTTCACAGGTCATATGCTGAGTATCAAATCAACACATCAGATGATGAACAAATACACTTTGATGAGTGGTGTCAATAGATGGCTTCAAAGCATCCTCAGTTCGATTACTGGTACAAAGTCTGGCAGTTGGAACTTCTCTTCCTACAGTTCCTTAGATCACAGCGTGAGCAAAGATATGTTGCCTACGTGCAGTCACTTGGAAAGATTATTCCATGGATGTTCGCTCTTGACCACTACCACTATGCTCGCTGGATGACCGTTCATGTGAGAGACCTACAATCCCTCGAGATTAACTGCCCTACCACACATGCAGAGTTCCTCAAAGGCAACTTTGTGACACCGAAAACTATGCACAAATTCTCAGCACTAGCCCATGATCAAGTTCATGAACAGCTGAATGCAATGGTGAAGGGAGATGGAGGCATAATAGGTATCACTGAAAATGAAGCAGCACTAGCAAGGTGGATGGTGGCAGGTCCAGAAACAGCTAGACTTCTAATGGAGTATGATGATAAAAACGCTACGGGAAAGAAGGACACAGAACGCCACCATGAACAAATACCAAGTGTACAGAAGACTGTCTTATCTCACGTCAAGAGTGTCACTGATGTAATGGATGAACTTGGCAACCCCTTTGCTGATACAAGCACAGACCTCTACGCACTTGACACCAAAGTGATAATGTCTGATAGTGTGGTAAATGCTATAAGGTCCGCAGAAGACATAGGCAAAACACAGTACAAGAAATTTGTTGCCGAGCGTATCAATAGCACAATCACTGCATTCAAAGACACCATACATAAGAACAATCTGCCTTTGTTAAATTCTAGTTCACGAAAGAAACCTGCGAAGTCCGCTTCCAAGATTTCCAACCTGCATAGTGATGTTTGTCTTTTTTCACGGATGTATATATCGTGTCAAGCTAGAGAGAGCGATATGGATGCCTTCTTCAGCCATGAAAATCATGCCTGGCCTCCATCATTGGCATCAAATGGTATTATGCATCAAATATGCAAATCTGACTTGATGGAATGCCTGGAGACAATGGTACCACAACCAGAATCTGTTCCAAAAGTTGACGTCAAAATTGTTGACGGTGCTGCCCTTGTGCACATGCTTGATCCAAAGAAGTCCAAACTTTCTGTCAAAACATTCCAGAACTATTCACAACTGGTGTTCTTGCCTTACACAGAACACATGTTACAAGACGTTGTTCGTGTAGATGTTGTCTGGGATGTCTACAGGGAGGACAGCCTAAAGACACAAACACGACAGAGCCGTGGATCTGGTAATCATCTCCGGGTGGACAACAACACCAATATTCCTGTTAACTGGAAGAACTTCCTTCGCTGTGATGCAAACAAAGACAGCCTGTTCCGACTTCTAGCCAATGCAATACAAGAGTTTCAACCTCCCCCAGAGAAACAAGTAATCTCCACACATGGCCAGAATGTTGTATCATCTCCCATGACTGACCTTTCAAGCTTGTCCTGCACTCACGAAGAAGCGGACACACGGCTTCTTTTTCATGCTTCCCATGCGTTCTATCATGGATTTACCAAGCTGATGATACACGCAACAGATACTGATGTGGTGGTTATAGCGCTTGCAGTGTCCAGCGTTTTACAGGACTGTGAAATATGGATAGCATTTGGTCATGGTGGTAGACTACGTTATATTCCATGCCACCTAAATGCAGCGGAATTAGGCAATGACGCATCATGGGGTTTACTATTCTTGCACGCAATATCAGGATGTGATACTGTCTTTGCCTTTCATGGAATTAGAAAGAGAACCGCTTGGGCTGTATGGTGCAGTATGCCTAAACTCAAACCAATTTTTGCTCGGTTATCCCATGCTCCATGCCAGGTTTCCCCCAGCGACTTGGAGCAAATAGAGAGATATGTTGTTCTCTTGTATCAGCGAACATCATCACTCAACCATGTGAATGAAGCCAGGAAGCACTTGTTCACTCAAAACCGTAAGATGGAAACATTCCTCTAACGTTACATGCCCTGGAACAGCATGTGAAAAGGGCTGTTTATCAGGCAGGGCACATCTGGGGACAGTCACTTATAGGAGACCCTTAAGTTCCATCGCCAGATTTATGGGGCTGGGAGAGAGTAAGAGGTGATTCCCCATGGATTCCATGCTGGACCACTCTTCCAGAGGCAGCCAAAGCTTGTCAGGAACTGCTGAAATGTGGATGCAAAAAGTCTTGTACAAAAAGATGCAAGTGTGTCTGCGCAAATCTCAAGTGTACACAGTTGTGCTTCTGTTCTGGACAGTGTAACAGAGAATAAAGCAAATCTGAACATATGAGATACTGCCACCGATCATGTAATCATTTTTAACATAATGTATGACACACTATTTGACTGCTTTACCTGAAAAAGGTATACCATGCTCAATTGTGATATACTTTGATCTGACAAATAAGTGCTATTATATGGAATTGTTTTCAACTTTTCACCATAATATTTCATATGTATTCTACCGACTTGGTATAGATAGTAAGATCACGGTGATTGGGGCAGGTTTTTTGGTCAAAAACTTGTTTTGTGAGGGCATTTTGATTGTATCTGTTTTACTATTCACAATATAATGTACGTCATGATATTTCATGTTTTCTATTGGGTTCCTTGACATAAAACAGGTATAGATACCAATAAATGACGGCTGGATAGCCATTTTATGGCCAACAATGGATTTGCGACGGCCATTTTGAATTCTAGGTTTTTCGTGGGAAGATGTTATGATAGTTTACGTGGGTTTTATTGGGTACATTGACCTCAAAAACATGTCTAGAGACCAAGATTATGGCTATTTGGGCACTTAAATTCGTTTTATGGTAAAAAAGCTTTCTTGTGGCGGCCATTTTGAATTTTGAATTTTTGGGGGGGGAAGATGTATCTCATGATGTTTGGCATATGTTGTATTGGATTTCTTGACCTCAAGAACATAGGTATAGACACCAAGATCATGTTAATCGGGGAACTAACATCTGATTTATGGGCAAAAACGTGTTTATGGCGGCCATTTTGAAATTTCGACTTTTTGGCGGGAAACGTTAAAGTGACATCGTGGTTCCCGCAATTTTTGAAATCAGCATACTCAAAAAACCCTTTGTGCAAATTTTCATGCTTCTATCCAGAAGTGCACACTTTAAGTAAAAATTGTTACATATCCGCCCCACTAGTAGTGTTATTGTTTGTAATTATTGTTTTCTAACAGCGCCAGTGTTTCATATATGGGTCTAGACTTTTATCTACACATACTGACATGAAACTGACATAAAATTCAAATTGTAAAGTCATTTGACTCATTGTTACTATTTTGTTTTGGGACATCTATAGACTATGGGAGAGGGCATTCCCCCAAGTTTACAACTGGGGGAATTTCCCCTTTGCCTTCCCCTCCGTTTTCCACGCCTCCATTATGATCATCCGTATGTGGGTGCAACATTTTTAATTTTGATGTTTTGACCGAAGCCTTTTTTTCTGGTACAATTATTATGGTACAAAATTAATTGGCGGCTAAACAACTTGCACGGCTGACATATTTCGTTTCCTTTCCAAGCTTTTTGACCCTTTTTACAGCTTTCGAACCCGAACATATCCATTAATATTTGGCCCGAATTTTGTTCTTCAAATTTCAGGGAAAATTTGAAATGGTAACCCAATTGCATCTTAAGCTATGCTATTTTATTCTTTTCATCAATTAAATTTTTGAACTTTGACACCGCGACGTTACGCGCACGCTATGCTTGCTTGCCACCTTCCGGTGTGACAGGAGACACCAGCACATACATTTCTAACATCATTTCTAATGCCTCTGATATTTTTTCGGTCTCCCTTTCTCCCCCTTCCCCTCCCCAAAAAAAAAAATAAAAAAAATATCTGGCGCAAATCCGATCGTAGTTCGCACATATCCGTGTATTGTCAAATACCCACGTGAGGTAGCACAGTACTAATTAGGTATTACTGCGCCTTTCGAACCCTCAGCGAAAGGCTAATAAAAATATTTTCGAGAGGTCTTATTTCATGAGACAAAACACTAAGAAGTTGCAAATTTCAGGAATAGTAGGGAATAGATAGGTCTTGACAATGAATATCCAAACTTGACGAGATCTGCTTCAGAAAAAATTTGATGGGGAACTTTTTCACCATGGACCCATACCATAATTTGAGTGATTTGGTGAGGGTGTACGACAACTCTTCACTTCGTCCTAAAATAATGCCCCAAAACTGGTGACTTCCTGCTGAGGCTATCCTCATTCAAGAGATATAAGACAGTCCTTTTTTGAAAACAACACGAAACATCCCAACTCGTTCGAGTTCTGGTATAAAAAGGACCCTGAACTTAACTCTTTCATTATACATGTCTACAGACCACGAGGCCCTGTGTTTAAGCCTGGGTTGGGTAGACACGCCAGTGCACCAAAACTGGTTATCAAAGGCCATGGACATTGACTTGGTTGTCGATGTTATGTCTGTCCGTGCGTCGTACCTGTCTTCTCGTTTGGGTCGTATTAAGCATTTCGTGATAGCATTGTTACTATCATAACCAAATACGGAGGGGACGACCCTGTCATTGTAATTGTGTGTTTACTCGTCGTCGTCGTCGACGCTTTCATCATAGGTTTCAATAGGAAAAATAATTAGTTTTGTGCTACCGTGAGTATTGCACTGCACGTGATTGCATTGCATGTGATTGCATTGCACGTGATTGCATTGCACGTGATTCAATTAACCTTGTTTTCCTCGAATTAGAGGTAGCAAGGAACTAATTATTTGCCCCATTGAAACCTCCGATGAAAAAGTCAAGTCCGGGATACTTTTTGTACCAGAATGTTAAAGATTTGGGATCTTTTTGTGATGTTTTCCAAAAAGTACCATCTTATATCTCTCGGATGAGGGTACTTTTAATAAGAGGCTACCAGAGGTTTTGCCCTTTTGGGGGGGAGGGGGGAGGGGCTGAAGTGAAGAGGCGTTATACACCCTCACCAAATCACTCAAATTTGGGTATGAGTCCGTGGTAAAATAGTTCCCAATGAAACTTCTACTGAAACAAATCTCATTAAGTGTTGATATGCATAGCCAAGACCTATCATTTTTCTACCATTCCTGATTTTTTCACCTTCTCAGCTTCTTGTCCCATGACATGGGATTTCTTGAAAATATTTGTATTAGCCTTTCCACTGAGGGCTCTCATTTTCCGATGGCTGAATAATACCTCATTAGTTTCGTGCTACCTGGAGTGTTGGTACCAATTTTGTTGGGCAGTCTGCGTTCAAAGTGATTTCGAACTTCAAAGAGCTACCATTTTTAGTTGGTGTAGGCCTACGTGTAAGCAAAATCAATACTTTAGTTTTATATTAAACGAAAAATGTGCATAAGTGGATCATGTTTGACAAATCGACTCATTGAATTTGTAAATCTGTGAAACCGGCATAGGGGCATAGGCATAACTGACATCAGTTCCGCGAACTTTTTTGTATTTTGATTTTGACCTTATCAAATTATGTTTGAATTTGACAAAAATGTTGGGTAGCGGCTATGAGCTCTTCAAATTATCAACTTGCCAGATAACTTGTGTGGCTTGGTACCAAATATTTTGCATCTAGATACCTAATTTGCATCCGGATAACAAAATTCAAATTTTCCCCGATTTGTACCTTAGGAGGAATTTGTTTTTGACCATTTTTTGGCAGGGAATGGAATGTTAAGGAAATTATCTTGCAATTTCTTAAAGTTTCATGAGCAGGGATAAAAGAATCAAACTTCCAGTTTCAACTAAATTTGAGGTTTATAGGCCATACTTCATTACTTGAAATGGCAACCATAGGGGTCATGATTTAGCTATTGAATATAACATATCCCACAAAACACTTTTTGATATACTGGCAGTGGTGGCGTATACAGTGGGCTATTACACTTTCCATACGTGAAGGTGTGTCGAATGTTAGGCTACCAAACGTTGGCCCATGGTCAATGGGGCGAAATTTGCTTTTAAGCTTGCTATCATACCATATTAGGCTATGTACACTTCTTACTTTAATTCTTGTACATAGTTCTTTGAAGTTGTTTTAGTGCTCAAAAAGACAAAATTAGAAGACCCTTTATGCTTGTTTTGGCGAAAAAGTTTTTCCCAGTCGGACCTTCGAGTTTCTGTCACACGTGATTGTTTATGTTTGACGTCATATTCAATGGTTGTTGTAAAGCTGATTGGCTGACAACTCATGCACATTTAAATAGATTCACATGCACATTTAGATAGAACTAACATTAAGTAAACATTTTTATTAAACTTTGACCTCATAAATAATCAACAAAATTTAATTCTGCTCTTAACAGCGCTCGACAAATCGCCCAAAAATTCACTTGCCCTACGGGCAGACACATGCGCAGAAATGCTTGCCCTGAAACAAAATCCACTAGCCCAACAATAATCACGATATTACTGGACGAGATGGTGCACGCTATGGTAAATTATTTCTTACGGCAATATCTACTGAGAATGTTGTATAAATAATAAAAGACTCTTACACTTACCAAAGAAGAGTGGAAATTGTAATCCATATTTCCTCTACAATTATAAAGCAATAACAGGCTCCATAAAATCAAAAAAGAAACACGGAAGTTCAATAAGCTTTTGCGTAAACAAGTG
Source organism: Chiridota heheva (assembly GCA_020152595.1). Classification (NCBI taxonomy): domain Eukaryota; kingdom Metazoa; phylum Echinodermata; class Holothuroidea; order Apodida; family Chiridotidae; genus Chiridota; species Chiridota heheva. The sequence continues at coordinate 705,871 of JAIGNY010001380.1, forward strand.
GCAAAGGCAGGTCAAGTTCGCCATGTAACAGTACAGTATATACAGCGTACAGTATATCCTGTACGATATTGTATGTGTATATGGAACGGGTATTGGACCCATTGCATGAGGTGCATTAACACAGCAGAACAGACAGGCGAGAAACAGTGACTGGATATAAATATACATGAGATTTTTTACGCAAGATATGATTGGTTGAAAGGAGCAAGTCTCGCTAGCAAACAGCATGCATTGTGCACATGTTTAACCAGCTTTGGTGGCCTGGATCATATATCTGCACTGTACATTATATATTTTATGTGTACATGTGCTATATATGTTTACGTACGTCTTATGTATGGGTGCGTGTATGATGTTGTTATGGCGAGGTTTAAGATCATTTTGTAACATAACAAAATATTTTGTCTTCCAATTAAATGGAATATAAGTCTGATTAAAGTTATTTTTTGGCATTTCCATCAGTTATATTTGAGTAAGTATAATCTGTGTCATGAATTAAGTTTTTAAAGAGAAACTCACTCTAATAGTTTGGATCAATTTATGGTTGCCCGGCAGGCATATTAACTTGTAAATGAACTTGCCCGGACTTAAATATTAATTGCCCCTGGCGTCCGGACAGGAGATTTGTCGAACGCTGGCTCTTAAAGTAATGGCTAAATAGTTGTTTGCATCGCAAACAGAAGACTCACAGAAAATAGATAAATAAAACCATTTCCATGTAAGTTTCATACAGGATTATTTTGTGGATAAACGATAATTTTGTTGTGAACCTAGTGATAATTTTTTTTAAATATTTTAGTGAAGAATATTCCCAAGGAAGTTGTGTAAAGTTGAATAAAGTTAAGACATATAAATTTTTGTCTGTCATCTCCAATGGCATGCATAGAAAATACCATAACCTTCGTGAGGCTGCAGATCAGGAAACAACAGTAATCCTACAATGTCAGCATACAGAAACAGGTTATAGTGAAAGAAATTACGGGCAAACAATGGTAAATGATTCCATAAATAGGGGTCATTAGTGTTAGCCTGCATAGGAAAAGAAAAACAAGAACTCTGAAAAGATTTGAAGCTATTCTGAAAGCCGTGTAAGACTTAAAAGCACTGCTGTTTATTTGCAGCCATCAAATTCATTGTCAAATTCTATTTAAAAAAAACTGAATAATTGCCTTGCACGTGACCACAAAAGAAATCTGGCAACCTTGTACTGATGTGCTTCTTCGTGACATTATCGTGGACATTTCTTTGGTTTTTTGCAAACTGCTGTGCTTTATGGTTGGGTTGGGGTGAAGAATTTATCATTTTTACATCTCATCTGAAAAAATAAATAAATACAGTGGCTTACAAAGAAATAAGGGAAACTCCTGCGAATGTGAGTTAAATACAAAATTGTGATTAAGATTCGGGAGTGGTCGAAAAGAGGAATTTTCATATACGATTTGGAAATTGCGCTAAGAGAGTGATTCACGAACGAAACTGACTTAGTTTAATGACTGGGTTCCACAGCTGCAGGCCGTGCTACAAAGTCTAACAAAAATTATACAAGCGCAAAAATATGAGCGAGGAATGAGCACGGAAAAGGGTAGCCAAAGGCCACACGAATAAACAAAACCTGACAACAGCCAGGGGACACACAAGTAAACGTGAACACAAAAGGAGTCGTTTCAGAGCCTTGTTATATGTATGTATGTATGTGTGTGTGTGTATGTATATATGTATGTATGTATATATCTCTATATATATATATATATATATAGGTTGCCTTAACGCTAGGAACGCCTGTGGGTAGGTCTAGGTTACGCTAAGGCGATATTGAAGATTATGCAATATCGATATATCGCCTGAAAAATATCAATAATATTGAAATATCGATATGCAAATTATAGGACGTCATACGTAAGTCTACACTGTATGCCTTACAAAAATCGGCTCCATTTCTTCTTAAAATGTTATAACTCACTTACTTCTTATAAAAGTTGTACTGAAAAGGCATTATTTTAGTAGCATTATATGGACTTCTAGACATTTAGAAGTTTATATATAATGCATGTTATTCAATTTAAAGTCTGCTTCAATCATCGCACGAGTGTTGTAACTTCAGAAGAAACAGTGGTAGCTTAGATGGTATGTATGTACATAGTAAAGTACTGTACAGTGATACTGTATGTAGTTACTGCACTGTACATTATCTGATCGATCTGGCAAGACCAGTCTGTCACTTTTACTTTAGACTTTCTAAACGAACAAAATAGTGAGAAAAACTTCATAGTTTTGTCAGTAATTTGTCAATTAATGATTGTTTGATGTACAAATTCAGATTCAGTATTCCTTTTGAGGAAACTTAACACGATGTTTAGGGATTCAACATCTTATGATTTTTATTGTCTGAACATCGTAAGCCATCAAGTATAAAGTTGAAGTATTGCGCAATGCCTCTGTACTCCTCGAGTCAAGTGTTTTTTTTGTTCATGGAAGGATTTTTGGGTAATTGTTATCACAATATTGATGTTTTAATAAGTTTTATCATAACTGACTGCCTGAAACTTTGATATAAATGAAATTTATTAACTTTTTGTGGCTGTTTAATAAAAAATACTTGGATGTTTGAGAGTCATGTTTAGCTTTTTAATAGTTCATGTATTGTGTATTATTGAAAAAACATAATATCAATATATCGATATGACCCTTGAACTCAATATCGGCCATATCGATATAGGTTAATATCGATATATCGCCCAAGCTTAGTCTAGGTCCGAATTTCAAATTCAACCACTTAATAAGCCTAATTCACTTTTTAATTGTGTGACTCACCCCTGCTTCCCCAGACAAGATGGGTCATTACACCAAAGTGGGTGGACAAAGCATGTACATTGACGCACCCCTTAGTCACTTAAGTGACTGACATTTTTTGTGAAATGACTTACCCCAAATTAATCACCTCTGCACAAAGTCAATGGGTCTGAAGTAAATTCACCCACCCCAGAGACTTTCTGGTGACTGACAATTTGGTACAATGATGCACATGTGAGATACTATTTCATATATCAATGACTCACCTTTGACTGACATTGCTGGGGGTAGTAGGGGTGAGTCATACAATTGCCAATGCATAAGGCACAAATTCACAATATTGACGCATGTCACTTCTTAATGTTCCAACTTAATTTCTAATCCTTTATGACATGATTGATTCTGAATATGTGGTGTCGCTTTGTTGAAATTTAAATACAAATATCTCACAGTTTTGGTCAATTCGAAAGTTGTGACAGGTCTGAGGGGAATTTCAACCACCATGTGTTAAACATGCCTAATTACCCAACAGGTGTACCAGTAAAACGTACAATATCTGATCGTAGGTACTGATACATTGTTATTCTACACTGCACAATCAACTGATGAAGTATTTAATTAGTGAAAATGGACTTTAATTAACAATTGGTAATCGTAATAATTTTGTCTGACTTTACTAAGGTGGATAACATCAGGGATGGTTAAAATTAGGGGGAAGGGGGGGGGGGGGGTGAAATTTGGATCACTCACTGCACAACACTATAACGTAGGCCTACAGGAACTTGGTTTTTAGTCATCATGATCCACGAACTAGTCTAAAGTATCATCAGACATTTTTGTCTGACTAATAAAAAAAAAAATTGGAAGAAATGACAAAATCAAGCCCCTTGCAGGCCATTCCGCAGTCTGTGTCATACGGGACAGACCACATAATGGCCCTAGCAGACACCTAGGGTCTCCTAGAGATCTTCTAGGGCCATTCCGCAGTCTGTGTTGTACGGGACAGACCACAGAATGGCCCTGCATCAACTCGAGTGATAAGTTATTCCTTTAGAAACCACATGTGTTTTGCTTTTGTTTGTCATCTTGACTCATCTGCAAGCTTATTTTGGGATGTTCCTGAAAACTGTGGGTTGATCCTGTAGGGCTCATTACAGTTTCCAAAGCTAAAGGAGTTCTTTATGCAATCGTGTGACTCACCCCTACACCCCTGGACAAGGTGAGTCATTGCACCAAGGTGGGTGAATAAAACATGTACATTGATGCACCCTCAGTGGCTTAGGTGACTGGCATTTCTTCTGAAATGACTTACCCCAAATCACTCACCTCAGTACAAAGTGAATATGTCTGAAGTAAATTGACTCATCCCAGAGTCACTCTGGTGACTGACAATTTGATACATTGAGATGCACTTGTGAGTCATTGTTTCATATGTCAATGACTCACATTTGACTGACATTGCAGGGGTAGTAGGGGTGAGTCATACAACTGACAAGTGCATTACTAATATGTTCATGTACATCTAAGTTTACTTGGATGATATTCTGTCTATGGACAAACACGTAAATGAAAAGTGTAAAATAGCCAGTGATAAGTTACTTATCCAATACAAGAAAACATTTATCAATGGACTCTATAAGAACTCTAGTACAAGCTCTGGCTACATCACACTTTGACTATTGCAACTCTCTCTTTATGGTTTACCAAATTCTACAATTAATCATTTGCAACAGATTCAAATTATGGCAGCTCATGTAATTGTGAACCTAGATATGTCCTCCAGTATATCCCTTGCTTCCAATCAAAGAATGTATCAATTTCAAAATTGTAGTGTTAACATACACGGCTTTACATAGCATGGCCTTCTCCTACCTTTATAAACTGTTATCACGTCAACCTTACCGTTATTCCCTCAGATCAAGTAATAACTGTATTTTAAATGTACCCTGTACCCGGTGCAAAACCTTCGGTGACAGGTCCTTTTTAGTTGGCACCCCCAGACTTTGGAATGCCCTCCCTACTAAGAATAAACTATCAGATACTGTTGCCACTTTTAAAACTTGTCTCAAAACACATATCTTTAACCGTTTATATATTTAATTTGTATCATTAGAGTCCTGTGCCACCTTGATTTGAAGTTGTAATTTTGTGCTCCTCTATACCAAAGTTTTTCTTGACCACAATTTAATTTATTATTTACTTTAATCTTGTTTTAGTCTAAGTTAGTTTGTTTTTGTATATATATTTGCTTTGGTTTTTAGTTTCAATTTTTTTTTTTTTTTTTTTAGTCATATTTTGTTTTAGTTTTATATATTTTGTTTTTGTTATTTGTACAGCGCCATGGATTATGTTTTGTAACGTATTAATGCGCTTTAAAAGTTTAATAATAATAGTAACAAGTTTGTTTCCTGCAATGTGATTTGTTGGCATGGGACACTCCCCTAATTTGCATAGTCCATTATTCTGTGATATGAAGTTGTCAAGTTGGAGAAATTAATAACAATGCACTCAGGATGCTAGGAAAAAATAATGAATAATCAAATATCTATTATGTTAGCCTTCACCAATCAGGTTGACATGCTTGGTTGCATGTACTAAATATCAGTTAGCTGGTAACTTGCGTATAGCAAGCGAGTGAAAAAATGTGCATGGTATGCAATACTGAATTTCATTCAAACTGAATTTTTTTATTCACAAAAGTTTTCCCTTTTATTCTCATAACATGCAAAACTAATTCTTAATCTCCAAAGCCGAATTAAGCTGAAAAGTATTACTATGGGTACAAAGAAATCTTTATACCCAAAATTTCTGTGTATACCAGGTATAAATCACAATATTTTAAACAATACAATTCAAATTTATTTTGATCATGGAGCCTAATGTATGGGAACTTGATTTTGAACATAAACAGACCAAGAATATTACGCGTAGGGTACGCGATGCATACAACATGCATTCTTTGTAAGCATAAGAAAGTACATGCCTTAAGCAGAAGTGTATGGCACTACTTTAAATTCTCACTGTACTCATGAATAAACAATAATGAATTATTCAACTGTTATTTACGGTAGTTGCTGATCTCAGTTAGTTTCAATGTTATCATACGTCACAAATTTGCTTGTCAAGATTCAAGACCTGAAAAATCAAGTTTTTAAACAATTTTAATGGGAATTTGTTGTGGTTTTTATTGCAGTTTAAAGCCATGTGGCTATTGCTTGGTTGCCTTTATCTTCCATAGATCTTTTAGCTTCTTATTTATTTCTACTGCAGGTAACTTACAAATTCCAAAATGCGTCTGGTAATACTTGATGACTACGACAAAGCTAGTGAGTGGGCTGCAAAGTATGTCAGGAACAGAATTTTAGAGTTTAATCCTGGTCCTGAGAAATTCTTCACTCTTGGTTTACCGACAGGTTTGTATAAACTTTTTATTAAGAAATTTCTTCATTATCTATAGTGATCATTAGAAACTTTCTTTGTCTTACTATTACAATCAAATACAAAAGTGTTTTTGGTTTGGTTACATGAAGTATTGACTAAAATGATCCATAGACTTTCAGTATACCAATTTTTTTAGTTTTTAAAGTATATCTGATCAAAACTTTCAGATTTGGTTAGATTTATAATAAAATCAGGTAAATCATAGCTCAAGATGAGGGCTACTACCATATGCCTAAATTCTGCTTATGTGCACCAGACCACATAAAACCCATCAGATTCCCAATGATTGATTGTTTTAAACTTCTAAGTGTACATTTAAAATGCCAAAGACTAATAAGGTATATTGATCATTACTTGTAAGAGCAATAAGATTACATATCTTATGTATACACAAGTATGACATGTGGGGAACACTAAATGCAAGACAAATTATAAAGGATAACTTTAGTGGTCAATTATGTTAGTCCATTTTATATGAAAGAGAACTTCAAAAAAACAAAATGGTGAAGAAAGCATTGCAAAATCTTATTCCGTTAAGGAGATATCCAAGTTTAGAATTTGTTACCATTTCTGTAGAAACGACTGAAATCAGACTTAGTTGTGATGTTCCAGCCTCAGATTCCTCAAAGTCTTTATGTATTTTAAAAAAAGTTTATTTTATTCTTTCACTATTGAAATTATTTTTCCTCAAACTTTCTTCAGGTGGTATATTATAAATACTTTTCCTAGATTCAGTTTTACTACTTTTTTGACATATACCATTGTTTTTAAGCCACAAAATTGCAGGAAAGAATATGATAGAATACATAAAGACTTAGGAATCTAAGGCTATGACATCACAACTAGTCTGATTTCAGACGTTTCTACACATGATACCAAATTTTAAACTTAAATTTCACCTAAACAGAATACAAGTTTTGAATGCTTTCTCACCATTTTGTTTCTTTTGAAGTCCTCTTTCATATAAGATAACATGCTTGACCCCTGAACTAATCTTTAAGCTTTGATCATTTCTAGAACAAGTAGGCATACTCGGTCAACATGTTAATTAATTTTTATTATATCAACACCTTGAGCAGATGATATTTCAACAACAAAAAAAATATTTTCTGATTTCTTTTCTTTATTGAAGTTTAAAATCTGAACTTTTATTCTAGGAAGCACTCCTATTGGATTGTACAAGAAGCTTGTGGAATTTAACAAGGCAGGAGTTATATCTTTCAAGTATGTAAAGACATTTAACATGGATGAATATGTTGGTCTACCAACTGACCACTCAGAAAGCTACCACTCATTTATGTGGAACCATCTATTTAAACATATTGACATAGACCCAAAGAATGTTCACATCCCAGATGGAAATGCACCAGATTTGGACAAAGAATGCAAACGATATGAAGAGGAGATTAACAAGGCTGGAGGAATAGAACTCTTTGTTGGTGGTAAGTACCTATTCTTTGCAGAGCCAATGACTTCAACACATGGTGTAGATAATTACCCAATCACTATGAAAGAATAGTAAAAAGCGAATCAATTCAGATTCATTTCTATCATAAAAATCCTTTGTGTGTGTGTTTTGCTTTGATTCACTGATCACACAATATTTTATGTTTCTGTTCTTATTAATTACTAAATGTTTCTGAATATTATTATATCACAGTCCATAGGTTTTTTTGGTTTTTTTGTGTAGTGGACATAAGATAAATAATAACATTGGGAGACCATTTTAGGCCAAAATAAAATTAATGTAAGTTTTCAGTTGACAACCGAGCACCAGATAAGACTTATAACTGTTACATACGTTAGCAAAGTGGAATAGAAACTAAGTCAAATGAATTCTATTTTGGCCTTACCTTGTTATGTAACCTGCATCGAGTCTTGCAAATCACCCCCCATTCCTTAAATAAGAAGGAGTTTATGGACTTATTATGAACATATGGTACAGTGTTAAAGTTACTTGACCTGTTGGAAAACATGCGTAACAAACAAATGAAAGCATATTAAAGGTTGTACCAGGATGTAAAGTTCCAGAAAAAGCTTCAAAATAAGATTTAAATGTATTGATTTTTTGTGCAATTAAATGACTTCACAATATCTAAGGGAATGGGTATTTGGAAAAATATGGAGTTGCTGTTGTTCCATGGTTTTATTTCTACTGATGTGATGCACGGAAAGGATGGTTTTATTTCTACTGATGTGATGCACGGAAGAGATGGACTGATGTGATGATGGTTTTATTTTATTTCGGAAGAGATGGTTTTATTTACTGATGATGATGCACGAAAGAGATGGTTTTATTTCTACTGATGTGATGCACGGAAGAGATGGTTTTATTTCTACTGATGTGATGCACGGAAGAGATGGTTTTATTTCTACTGATGTGATGCACGGAAGAGATGGTTTTATTTCTACTGATGTGATGCACGGAAGAGATGGTTTTATTTCTACTTATGCACGAAAGAGATGGTTTTATTTCTACACGGAAGAGATGGTTTTATTCATCATGATTGATGGTTTTATTTTTTGTTTTTTCGAAAGAGATGGTTTTATTTTCTGCACGAAAGAGATGGTTTTCAATACTGATGTGATGCACGGAAGAGATGGTTTTATTCATCATGATTGTTTGTAATTGTTTCTTTCTTCAATCTGTAGGTATTGGACCAGATGGGCATATTGCCTTCAATGAACCAGGTTCAAGTCTAGTGTCAAGGACAAGAGTAAAGACTTTAGCTCAAGATACAATCATTGCCAATTGCCGTTTCTTTGATAATGATATCAGCAAAGTTCCAACGATGGCACTCACGGTTGGTGTGGGAACGGTAATGGATTCTAAAGAGGTATTACTTAACACTGTTTGCATACTTAAAACAAGTACCTTTTGTAAAACCACCTTATAAACATAAAGCATATGAGAAGAAAGTTTCTCTAAACAACATGTGTCCAGTTTGGAGATATCAAAGTTACCAAGCAATTCAATATTTTATTTTGGCTCACAATTCAATCTCTCGTATCATCATTCAACCACATGCACCAGCATGTTAACTTTGTATGGTAGCACTATCCTAATAAAAGATGGTAGCATTGCCCCTTGTAGTCTATCTTCATATACCATAAAGGGCTATTTTATAACCTTTTTAATGTGATGATGTCCCAGATTTTTGGCGAATCACTGTTTACTACAAATGACAATTTGCATCACTTTTACATTAACCTTTTACATTAATCTCCAAATCTACATATATAAGACACTTTCAATTTCTCAATGATATACACTACTACAGTAAGATACTTCCATAATGTTAAGATACCCTGTTGAAAAATAACTACCCCAACCTTCTGGCTTTTGTGTCCTTTAAACTTTAAATCTACTTAGTATCATTTTCAATTTCTCACTCTCTTTCCACACTGACTAGCCTTACTTTTACCACTGCAAGCAAAGTCATTTCACTATCAGTTAAAACCACTTTATGTTGCACCTTTTTATGTTTGGTGAGCATGCGAAGCATAATGTGACGGTAATTTTGTCCGGCCGGCCACAGTTTATTCTGAGATTTTCTCAGAGCCCCGACACTTCATTATAATTTTTGACCCCCAAAATGCAAATTTCATCAAAATCTTTCATTTTTCTTAAATTTCAATTTTTGGGTAAAAATTAAAATAAAGTGTCAATACCTGGGCTCTGAAATTGATCATATGTATGCATCTAGTGCCATTCTCATAAGAATAAAGGTTAATAGTAGTATACTTTATTGAAAATATATATAACTGAGTTTAGAAAAAACAAGAAAATCACATTAAAAAATTGCTCTTTTAGACAATTATCAGCTTGTATTTGTAAGGCAGAATATTTTCTCACTTATTGACTGTTGATACCTGAAATGTATTTGATATATATAACTCTTAATACACTCAAAGAAACATATATAACTCCTGCTAAATAACACACTGAAGTTCTACTTTGGCAACTCCAAATTGTACCCGATGGTCATTTTGATCACTTTGCATGACAATTGTGTCACAAAATAACATATTGAAATTGTGTAAAACCTAACTTTCTAATCTAGAACTTGACATGTAAGATATTGTTACTCTGTATACCATAGCTTTAGGATGTAAGCTTATTAATGGTAATATACATAGTTAAAAAGTTATATTTAGATCTAAAAATCCACAAAAATTGACTATTTTTAACAATTTTCTGAGATGAGGTGCACTTTTAAAAAAAAAATCATTATTACTGACAGCAGATAATTGGTATCTTTTGAACACTAGCATACCATGTTATATTCTCACAAACAAATGTAATTTTTGCTAAATTACATTTTTAAAGAAAAATAATGCTCAAAATTCACCCAAAAGTCACTTACTGCTTTGCGTCACAAAATGAAACATTGCAAATAATATTAAAAATCAAATATCTAATTTAGAGCTCTGAAATTTAAGATATTATTACTCCATATACCATAGTCTTAGGTAATAATATCATTAATAGTGTTACACATGGTCAAGAAGTTATATCTATGCCTTAGAATCCGCAAAATCACAAAAATGGTCATTTTCAACAATTTGACTGCATGATTGAAAACACTTCAAGTGAAAACAAAAAAGATAACCATTGCCATTTTGGTACAGATAAGGTTCAACTATAATTTTACCAGTAAAAACAATTTCTTCAGAAAAATTCAGAATGAAGGCTTGCCTAGGAGCTTTTTAGGTGTCATTTTTGGATTCCCCACCTCCAAGAATAGTCTAGTGCCAATTTGTAGAACAATTGGACATAAACAAAAGAAATTTTAAGGAAATTTGTAGTTGTCAGAAATTCAAAATGGCCACCTAGACCAGCAAATTTTACTGTAAAAAAATCTCAAAAACGACAAAAGCAATAAAGCTAAAACATTTGATGTGTTATAGATAGATTATTCCTATCAAATAAGCCAAATTTCAAGTAAATCTGAGATGGTGGTTACATTTTCAATTTTTATCTGTTGAATTGACACTGGGCGGATTAATGATATGGGTGTCAATTTGCATGGACATGCAAACCATGAAGGTATTTACCATTCTAGTTTGAAATGTTTTCTTGCACTAGTAAACCTAATCCTGTTAAGGTGCTGTTGAACCCAAACAACCAATCAAATTTAATTTGAAGTCGGTCAGTTGTATGGCTGGAATACTTGGAAGTCTATGGCCAATTTATTCTGAAATACATTTTCTCCATTTCTATATGGGCATGTATCCAATAACAAAGTGATTTATTCAGTAGTTAGCATAAGGGTTAGGATGCCTACTTCAGATCTATACAAGAAATAGATATTGCTTTTTGCACTTCACATTACTTATACACAATGCAATGGCATCAAATAACAGATTCTAAGCAGTGTGACCATTGTTTCGTAGAAGAAAAATATCAAATGAGCATTGAAAAAATACCAAATGATTTATTTCCTCTCTTTTATCTGTCTAGTAGGGAAGGATCATTTTAACAGTGTGTACACATACAATGAGTGTATAAGTATGATGTGAACTGACGAGTCTTTTTTAAGAACTTTTTATAAATAAACTTTAGGCCTCAAACCAGCTAAAACTGTATATAAGTGTTTGTGGAGGAGGCCTGTAAGATGGGATACTTACGAAATAAGAGCCATCAACTCTCAAACATTACGCCCAATCCTCGCTACAAATTGTCAGTCTTTTTACCCACAAGAACCTCCATTTCAAGAGGTATGACTTTTAGATTCTGTTAGAAGCAATTAAGAAACCCACCACAGATTGTTCAGTAATTTTATGCATCAGTAATTATACTCCCAATCATCTATATGCACACAATGTAACTTCATGTGAAAAGCCAGGTATTGTGGATTTGGTTACTGCAGGGCCAAGTCATGTGTGTAATGTGGGGCTGAGAATTCATTTGGACTTTTAAAAGGATGTTTTCATCAGTGAGTTAATGTATAAACACTGGTGAGTTTGGATGCATTGGACTGAAAATTTATAGCCAGAGTTATTCATCGTATCTGTGCCGAAAATACTAAAATGTATGTAGAAAGTGCTGAAAATGTCAAAATGTACCAGAAAAATTATCAAATCAATCAAAATACCAAAAGAAGTACCATATGAAGGTTAAAAAAAAGATCCAAAAATATGAAAGTATTAAAAAGTACTAAATATGGTCACACTGATTCTACATGTAAGCTTAAAGTTGCACACACACACACACACACACATATCTATCAACACAAATACTCCTATCAACCATTTTAATCAGTTTGAAAATATTTTTTCTCTCTCTTTCTGTTTAGGTCATGATTATTATAACTGGAGCTCACAAGTCTTACGCCCTCTATAAGGCAATAGAAGAGGGTGTAAGTCACATGTGGACCGTGTCAGCATTCCAGCAACATCCTCGCACAATTTTTGTTTGCGACGACGATGCCACGCTAGAGTTGAGAGTCAAGACAGTCAAATACTTCAAGAGTCTCATGTTTGTGCACAACAAACTTGTGGAAGACTCTGAGGGTTACCAAGAGGTGAAAAGGCAAAAGCAGAAATGAGGGGTGTAATACTTTTTTTCTTTAGGAGCAGGTGAGGGGGAGATAAGCAGTGCAACTATTGTACCAAAGAACAATTAACTTTTGTAGGTAGATGAAGGCAGTAAAGCAGTATCTCCTTGTATAGATTCTTAGTGCGTTTGTCCTTGAAATAATGATGGTGCTTATATGAGTTTCATTTGTAAGATGTTCAGCTTCTTCGAAGTGATAGGTTTGGACTTCTCTTGGTAGGGGCTTAATCTCTTGATAGGGGGTTAATCTCTTGATAGGGGGTTCATCTCTTGGTAGGAGGTTTATCTATTGATAGGGGGTTCATTTTTTGGTAGGGGGTTAATCTCTTGATAAGGGCTTAATCTCTTGATAGGGGGTTAATCTCTTGATAGGGGGTTCATCTCTTAAAAGGGAGCTCATTTTTTAATAGGGGTGCATCTCTTGGTAGGGGGTTCATCTCTTGATAGGGGTTCATCTCTTGATAGGGGGTGTATCTCTTGATAGAGGGTTAATCTCTTGATAGGGGGTTCATCTCTTAAAAAGGGGGTTCATCTCTTGGTAGCGGGTTCATCTCTTGGTAGGGGTTCATCCCCAGTGGTTCTCAAACCAATTTCAACAAAATGGCTATGGATGGATGAAGCTAAATTCTCCAAACTCCAAAGTGTTTAGAGATAAAGATATAATCAATAACATGGCTCACTGCTCAAGGTGATAATTCCTCCTGGCTCAACTGGAGTATGACCCATACAAGCAATGCCTCTAACAATGGGCGTGTGTAACAAATTGCCCGTGATATGAATAGCATGGGATTTGGGGAAAAGCAAGCTATGGAAAATCTAGGGGCATGAGAGAGAGAGAGTTGAACACACAATTACAATGACGGGGTCGTCGCCTGCGTATTCGGTTATGATAGTACAAATGCTATCACGAAACGCTTAATACGACCCGGACGAGAACACAGGTACGACGTACCGGCCAAACATAACATCGACAACCAAGTCAATGTCCACAGCCTTTGATAACCAGTTGTGGTGCACTGGCGTGTCTACCCACCCCAGGATTGAACCCGGGGCCTCGTAGTTTGTAGACAGGTATGATAACCGCTACACCACAGTAGGTAGATGAAGATTTGCCCCTTAAATGATAGGCCTGAAAATAGAAACAGCTGTAGAGCAGCTAATTTGTAACTGAAGCTGTTCAGATTTGTGGTCATTCTAAAAATTTGCAGTAAGTTTTTTTGAAATGGATTTGTAAGTACTCCCTCTATTTCTCAAAAGCCATTTGAAAATACAGTAGATGCTGAGAAAAATGCACTTTGCAAAATAAAGTTTTATTTTAAAGGACTATGGCCATCTACAGGCAAAATGGGATGGCCATCTACAGGCAACATGGGATGACCATCTACAGGCAACATGGGATGGCCATCTACAGGCAACATGGGATGGCCATCTACAGGCAACATGGGATGGCCATCTACAGGCAACATGGGATGGCCATCTACAGGCAACGTGGGATGGCCATCTACAGGCAACATGGGATGGCCATCTACAGGCAAATGGGATGGCCATCTACAGGCAACATGAGATGGCCATCTACAGGCAGCATGGGATGGCCATCTACAGGCAACATGGGATGGCCATCTACAGGCTACATGGGATGGTCATCTACAGGCAACATGGGATGACCATCTACAGGCAACATGGGATGGCCATCTACAGGCAACATGGGATGGCCATCTACAGGCAACATAGGATGGCCACCTACAGGCAAAATGGGCTTAATTGGGTTAAAGTATGATCTAAACCATCCTTACCTTACCACCCCTTTCTCCTGGGTATGGAAATTGAGGCTTCTCTAAGCAAATTCTTCCATCTCTTTCTGTTTCTTGCTACTACTACAGCTTCTCCCTAGCTGTTCCATCCAGAACTGTTTCTCTCCTTTTCTGCCACTCTTCTCAATGTATTCGTAGGTCTTCCCTTCTTTCTTCTACCTTTTGGTGTCAAGGTGATGGATATTCTGGCACAGTTTTCTTCATCCTTTCTTAACACATGACCCAACCATCTCTATCTTTTAAATATCTCCTTGCTTACCTCCACTGTGCCTGTTCTTTCATATAGTTTTTCATTGGTGACTTTCACTGGCCATCTAATTTTAAAAATAAATCTAAGGTATCTCCTTTGGAACACATCTAGTTTCTTCTTGTCAGCTTCCAGGTTTCACAGAGGAGTACTAAAATTACATTTGATTAAAATATTTTCAGTTTAGTTTTTACCCAGTAGATGTTTGATTTCCAAATCTTGTCAAGTTACCTGTGCCAGCCCAATTCTGTGTTTTATGTCTTCATCAGTGCCTCCTTCTTTGGACAGTGTTGCACAGAGATAGACAAAGCTATCAACATCTTCAAAGCTCTGCATTTGCAATTTTAATTGTTCCATTAGTTTTGTTGTTAATGCGCATGATCTTTGTCTTTTTTCATTAATCTTCAGACCAACCGTTTTACCCATTTCATGTACTTTGTTTGTTTTGTATTGGAGTTGTTCTTTGGTGCTAGAAATATATGCAATGTCATCAGCGTAGTTAAGATTGTCTTGGGCTGTAAATAAGTTCCACTGGATTCCATTCCTTCTGCCTTGTGTACTGGTTCTCATCCACTCAATACCAGTCAGATAGTTTTCCATCTCTTAACACTGCACATTTGCTGCCATCACCAGTTCTGTATAATTTTTGTGTATTTCGTAGGTATCCCATAATGAGCCATAATCTTCCACATCATGCTTCTGTCTACTATCAAACACCTTCTGAAAGTTAATAAAGTTAAAGCATACTGTGGCTTTCCATTCCAAGCGTTGTTCTATTATATTTCAAAAGATGAATACTTTGTTCAGTAGTTCCTCTGCCACTCCTAAAGCCAGCTTGCTCATAACAAAAGTTTGGTATCTATTGCGCTACGTAGCCTGTTAATCAATATCCTTCCGAATATCTTACTTACTGTTGGTATTAAGGATATATCTCTGTAGTTGTCACAAGTTTTCAGGTCACCTTTCTTTGGTATAGTATTTATTAATGCTTTTTTTTTTCTTCAAGCATCTAAGCCATAAAAACAGCAAAATATTCTATTAAAATTGGTTAGAAATTGACCAATTTACAGCATTTTTAATTTTAAGCTGTTATAGTGCAATAATGTGTGACATCAATGGGGGAAAGTTCCTTCATTACCTTTTGTAAAACCTTTGATTTTTATTCTTCTGTTAATGTTGTCTGCAATATAGAATTTGATGGAACTTTGTCACACCCCGAATCATTATGTATCTAAAAAAGGCATTGTGAAATTCACAAACAGCTGAATTTGAAGAAAAGAATTCAAAGAATTTTATAAAGGTTTTGAGATGTGTTCTTCTTGATATATCACAAATTCCAGACAAATTAACAAATCATGAACATTCATCCCACCATTCCGACCAAACCCACTTTCCACAATTTCTCCTGTATCGACAACGTCCACACTCCCACCTCCTTACTGGCTCCCCACCCCTCTGCTACAGTTGACATTTTCCCCTCACAGTCCACCATGTCCTCCTTGCCTGTCCCTTGTACATCCTCCAGAGAGCTTCCCTCACCCCTCACAACTTCATAGCCGAGCTCTTCCCAAAAAAACTGTACGGATAAAGTGATCTCCTTCCTTCATCATGCCTCAACAACCATATTTAGTCATCCTCTCCCACCCCCTTCTACCTACATATATCCCTTTTTTACTCCCCTGCACTTCTCTTTCGATCCCAGCTTCTTGGCTATTAGCCCCATACTTCTCTTAGACTCCTCCTATTTTTTTTTCTTCCTACCTAGAATGATCTAACCTCTCAGGCACAATTTGACCCTCGCTTTCGTGGTGCCATTAAGCCCTTATCAAACAAATCATAAAACTTTGTTTAGTCACAATTTGAAAACTAAAAAAGCTTTTTACAAATTTTAAAAACTATTCTATGCAGATTTTCATGCTCTTTAGATTCCAAAACCTGTTAGATGTCCATATTTCTTTAAAGAAGAACTAGTATTTATTGATCTCTTTTGCTCCCTAAAGTGATAAAATGTTTTTGTTTATTGATTAATCTTAGATAAATATTAGTGCTAGAGAAGTTTTGGAATTCTCTATATGGGACAGTTTTGTTGAATATTTGTTATTCTTTAGAAACAAATAGTAGCAAAACATGCACACACTTCGGGGCATTAATCAGGGAAGTGCCATGGGAGATGGTACTTCCCTGCATTTGTTATTTATATTATGTAGCATACACAAGTTCATGTATAGCTGTAATTATGATATACTTTGCACAGGCTAAAGACATTATCATGTTCCAGAGACGATACTCAACCATGATATCCTCGTAGGTCAACATTTGTAAAACCAACCATGTTTGCTTGGAACCCATATTCTGTGCACCAAACGAAGGAGCAGAGTCAATATTTGGAAGTCTTCACTGTCCTCCCTTGTTGAGATTATAACCCATGTCTTTCCTGTAGCAGGGTGGGTGCCTTGCCATTTGAGCTAAGCAGTCATTGTGTTTACAAATAGTTAATTAAATGTTTGACCTTAGATGCATGCATATCATCCACCTCACTGTAGTTCTTCAAACAAACAAAATATTCACGTTCTTCAAATATTTTTTGCAGATCCTGAAAACCCTTGAAAATATGTAACAAAGGTTTCCAAGAACTTGTTTTTCACTAACTTAGTCATATGACGATATGAAAAACACATTTATTGTTAAGTGGTTCTTATAATTTAAAGACCTTGAAAATTGATGATATATAAATTAATATCCTGTTGTGACTTTGTTGTTCTATTGTTTGATCGAGCCTCAGTGACCTCTAAGAATAAAGAAACGGATAACGAACGTGTCTTTAAAGGCAAAATATTTTGTTCATTAAAATGGGTTTTTCTGTTTCAAAAACTGTTCTAAACCCTTAAGTATTACATCAAAGCAATGCATGAGATTACTCGCCACCAGCTTAAGTCATATATGGTATGAAATCTAAATGTCACTTCTTGCCCTTAGAATTGGATTTCAATCTGGAATTATATTTTTATTGATTAATACACTTTTTGGGCACTTTCAGTAATTTATGATGAAAAAACATTATTTGTATGTAAAATTTCACTTAGTAAAGATATTGATTCCTTTATGTTTTGGTTATGAAATAACAGATATTTTTTTCAAATAAAAAGGTCAAAAGTTATTAATTGTTGATTTTAATTACTTTTCTGATCTTCTTAGAAGTTGCTGAATCAGTTATGTACCAGTACAACATGTGAGCTGAAGTGTTCTATTTACTACATCACATGTGTAACAAGCATCAGTCAAGAGTAATTCAGTTTTCATATCAGTATATTTTTGTCTCGCCTGCAAAGCAGGAAAGAGACACGGGTTATCCTGTCATCATCGTCCACAATTGTTTAACATGAGCTCATAACTTAAGTTATGAATGGTGTACATTTATGTAATTTGAGATAGGGGTAGAGGACATAAGTACTGTTGAAATGAGCATAATTTGGGTGGGGTGGGGGGTTGTGTGTGCATATTTGCCGCCTTGATATAATGTCCAGCACTGGACACTTCAGGACGTTAAACTATGCTATGCTATGCTATGCTATACTAATTAATTTATTTGCATAACAATGAAAATATTTGTATCTATAATATATGTTAAATTAAAGTGGGTGGTGATTTTTTACACAAATAATTACATATGTGAAGAGCATTGTCCACACTTAATGGTGAGGTGTAGTGTGCATATTAATTAGGTTATTTGCATAACATTAGACTCATGCAAACAACTTAAATTATGAATGGTGTACATTCACATAAAAGTAGCCAGGGTAGAGGAAGAGGAATAGTTGAGCATGTTTTTTGTGTGTGTGGGGGGGTTTATAACAAATAAGATATTTGGTTATATATATATATATATATATATACATACATACATACATACATACATATATATAATATATATATATATATATATATATATATATATATATATATATATATATATATATATATATATATATATTTATATATGTGTGGCCAGATTATACTAAGGTAAATTCAGATAAAGTGTTATGTACATATTAATTTCATTATTTGCAAACAGTTTTAGCCATATCAGATCTATATGTATGGTTGGGGGTTGTGTTTGCATTATTGATTCTGATGCAATAGCATCAGGAACCTATGCAATCATGATGGCGTGTGTATGTATGGCTGTGTGTTTGTGATGCCCAGCTCGTAAACACTATTTAAAGAATGATAAGCTGGATTTATGGCATGTTTGGTACACAGATAGCCCATGTTCTGTAGATATGCCCTATTGTTTTTGGTTGTGGTATCAATTATATTAAAAGTGGGTGGGGCTAATGTAAAAATCTTGAAATGCTCAGATTTTAAAAACCACTTGTCAGTTTTGTTTTATAATTGATATAATTATGATGTTTGCTAGTGTGAGCATGTTTATTGTATAAAAACATTGAATTTCATTAAAATGCAGTTATCTGGGTTTAATATGATTATGCTGAAAAACACTTGTAAAAACGATATCTCAAGAATGATAAACTGATGCATGATTCATACACAGATCATGGTATTATTCAGTACACAGCTAGCCGTGGCTTCAAGCGTGTATGTAGATGTGCACCACAACTTGTTTCAAAGGCTGTGGATTATGTCATGCATATTAATGAGTGTGGGGCTTAATGTAGACATCTTGAAATAATCAGATTTTTACAACCACATGTCTATTTTGTTTCATATGTGGAAAAATTATGATGTTTGCTAGTGTGTATGTGTTCATTCTATAAAAATGTTTAATTTCATTTAAATTTATGATGTTTGCTAGTGTGTATGTGTTCATTCTATAAAAATGTTGAATTTCATTAATATGCAAAAGAGCTTGTAAACAGTATCTCAAGAACGATAAACTAGATTATTGTCATATTTGGTACACAGCTAGCCCATGGTCTGCAGATGTACCCTATTGATTTTGGTGGTGATGTCAGAATATTAATGAGTGGGCAGGGCTTAATGTAAAAATATTGAAATGCTCAGATTTTAACAATCACCTACATGTCTGTTTTATTTCATGTTTGGCATAATTATGATTTGCCAGTGTGTACTTTTTCATTGCATAAAAATGTTGAATTTGATTAATGTGCATAGTGGGTGGGGTTAAAATGATTTGCTGATAAGAGCTTGTAAACATGGTATCTTAAAAACAATAAACTTGATTCATGTCATGTGTGGTACACAGATAGCCCATGGTCCCTAGATGTGAAAAAGACAAGGTTTATTTTTGTCTTAAAATCTACTCAGATGATCATTTATGTGTTTCTAAACAGGCATAGGGGAATGTTTTCCTGAAAATTGAGTAAATGTGGGCAACATTGTGGGGCTCATGGGCAAAGCCTTGGAATTAGCTTGGGTCCAGGGCAAATTTCAAATTCTAATGTTTAGATTTACACGGATAAATGTTTGGGTTACCATTTCGAAACAGGCAGAGGGGAAGTTTTCCCTGCAAATTGAGAAAATTCTGGCGAAGTCTTGGAATTAGCTTGGGTCGAGAGGCGAAGCCCTGGAAGCTACAAAGATTTCTTGATTTTGATGCCCCACAATGGTTTAAAATCAACACAAATTTCCCAAAGACAAGTGATGAAAAAAAGACCGTTTCGAATAATAATATTTAAATCTACTCAGATAAGTATTTGGGTTACCATTTCGAAATTTTCTCTGTAAATTGAGAAAATTCGGGCAAAATTGTGGAGCTTATGGGCGAATCCTTGAAAGCTTGGGTCCAGGGGCGAATCCTCAGAAGCTTTGAAGATTTCTTGATTTTTGATGCTCAATTATGGTTTAAAGATTAGGACAAATTTTCAAAATGAAAGCGATGAAAAGAAGACAATTTCAGATTCTAATTTTAATATCTACTCAGATAACATTTACCATTTCAAAACAGGCAGAGGAAAAATTTCCCCGAAAAATTTGGGCAAATGGTTGATCTAAAGATTTCTTGTTTTTGATGCCCCAAAATGACTGAAAATCGACACAGAGTTCCAAAATATAAGTAATGAAAAGAGGAAAATTTTAAATTTGAATGTTAATAGATAACTGAATAAGCATTATGTTTACCAGGCATAGGACAGTAGGAGAAATTTCCCCCGAAATTGAGAAATTCTGTGCAAAATTGTGGGTTTCATGGATGAAACCCTGGTAAGTCTTGTTTTTCAAAATGGCTGAAAATCAACGCAAGCTTCACAAATGCAAATCGTGGGGTCCTGGGTCGAAGCAAAAAGTATGAATCCGTGCAGGAGAAGAAGTCCCGCTTAATGGTCTCTTGGAAGGGGTCCAGGGGCTTCACCCCTGGAAGCTCTGAAGATTGGTTGTCTTTAATGCCCCAAAATGTCTGAAAATCAACTGATAATTTTCATAAATTTAAGTAATGATAAGAAGACAATTTTATATTCTCATGTTGAAATCTACTCAAATATGCATTATATAGGGTTACCATTTCTAAACAGGCAGAGGGAAAATTTTCCCTCAAAACTAAGGAAATCGGGCAAAATTGTGCCGGGGTTCATGCCCCAAACTGCCTAAATGGCTTAAAATCTTCACAAACAAACATAGTTCCAAAATGTAATTAATACAAAGAAGACAATTTGAAATCCTAATGTTAGAATCTGACAGGTATTTTGGTAATCATTTTCTACGCAGGTAGAGAAGAGATTTCCCCTAAAAATTGAGATAATTCGGCCAAAATTGTGGGGCTCAAGGGTGCAGTCTTGGTCAAAGATTTTTTCTTTCTTTCCCAAATTGGCTCAAAATCAACACAAAAATCCGAAATATAATTGATGAAAAGAAGAAAAATTCAAATTCTAACATTTGGGTTACCATTTCTAAACACTGCCAGACAGAGGAGCACTTCCCCTAAAAATTTGGCTTCAATAGTTGACAGGTTGGGCTTATGGATGCAGCTCTGATAGGGTCCAAGGGGCAAAGCCCCTGGAAGATTTGTAGTTTCTGATGCCCCAAAATGGCCCATGATCATCAGGGCTCTTGACTTTAAATGTGTGGGTGGGCATCTTTCAATACGTCCCTGCACTTGCAATCAACCGTGCCGAGTCGAGTGGAGATGATTGAGATGTATCTCTAATCGTGAGGTCCTAAGGGGGCGGGGGGGGGGGACAAAAGTAGGGATTAAGGAGAAGAAGTCCCGCTTAAGAGTCCCTTGGAAGCACAGGCGGAGCCAAGATCAAATGTCAGGGAGGCCCAAGTCAAACCAAACCAGGGATGATGTGATAACGCGTTTTTGCACAGTTTTGATATGATTAATAAAACTTATTGGGAAAAGGGTGCAGAGTCTTGTAAGCGGAGGAGCAGAGAGAAAGGTATTCTCTTCCAGGTTTTCTTTCGACTGAGAAATTATTAACAAAACATTAAGAGAAATTTTGGTAAAATCATTAGAAATTGTGGTAAAATTTGCCAACACTTTCCCGAAAATCAAAGAAACATTGTCCCTAAATGAAGAAAATTTAACAAAGAAATGAAGAAATTTTCCAAACATTGAAAGGAATATCACAAATATTCCCGAAAATGAAAGAAAATTTACTGAAAGTATAAGAAAACTTGCACAAAAATTAAGGAAATTCCCAAACATTGAAGAAAATTAATCAAAAATTAAAGAAAAATTGACCGTAAATCGAAGAAAAATTGCCCCAAAATAAAGGAAATTTTCCGAAAATTGAAAAATACTGCACGAGAATTAAGGAAATAGCCCAAAATTGAAGAACAATTCCCAAACATTCACGGAAATTAATCGGAAATTGAAGAAAATATATAGAAAATCAAAGAAAAATTGCCCCAAAATGAAGTAAATTTTTCAAAAATTGCACGAGAATTAAGAAAATTTCCTGAAAATGGTAGAAAATGTACGTAAACCGTGACTAAGAATTATCTCATGGTAAAAAAGTATCATTGGAATTTTTTTCCTGAGATTCGATTACTCCCCCAACTCTCTGGACCCGGTCTGCTTGGGAAGAGTCAAGGGGGCGAATTCCGGGAAGCTCTGAAGAATTATTGTCTACTTTGATGCCCCAAAATGCACAAACTGATCAAGTTCGGAAAAATTAAGTGATGATAAGAAGACAATTTTCAATTCTAATGTTAAAATCTACTCAGATAAGCATAGGGTTACCATTTCTAAACAGGCTGAGAAGAAATTTCACCTGAAAAACTGACTGAGAAAATGGTGCTCATAACAATCGTATCACAGTGTCATTGCTCTCGATATTTACTTGGGCATATGGGGTTTACAGACCTATTGATGCGCCACTGCACAACACTACTAACTTAGACTATCTACATCAGCATGATCAGTCACTTTTAAGCTCACCTATGCAAGTCACTCTAAAGCAAACTTGCAAGAGATTTTAAATGTAGTATCTTCTTAAACAATATGATATCAAAGGGTTCTTTTTTTTTTTGTGAAGAAAACTAAAACATCAAGGTCACTATCCATATTAATTTTCCTGCGCCATGTTTCTTTAATTGTACATTATCATATGGAATGCTCAAAGGAATATTCCTTTGACTGTTTAATCTCATCCATTTATTGCCCAAGTATAACCTGATTCACCTCCGTCACATTAAGAGTGCAGGCACACAATCAGGGAAATATCTTGATCATTAACAACTGTTGAGGGAAACAACATTTACCAGTTTAGTTTATGTTTTATTGCCAGTCCGTGCGCTACTGTGGTATTTCCCTAACAAGATCGCTTTCCCCAACGAGAGTACTTTTCCCCAACGAGATACTTTCCCCAACGAGAGTACTTTCCCCAACAAGAGTACTTTCCCCAACGAGAGTACTTTCCCCAACGTGATCGCTCCCCCATCCCCCCTCTGCAATTTTATACGGTACACGCAGAGAATAAATGAATGACAGTCAATGCACATTCTCCTGGCAAAGCTACATCTCTCTTGCCCCCTGCACCAAAATCCATGCGCCGCCAGTTTCTTGTCCACCCCTGAGAGGTCGCTCATCCTATGCGTCCCTGTTTTCATTTTTTTAAGATACTGGATTAACTCTTGTGATTTTGTTTGTTAATTGTCCCTTACCTGTTTACGCACTTGATAGTCACGTAACTGAGACTTGATGAATGTGACTTTCCCAGAGCATACATGGCATAATCGATTTCTTAACAAAAATCTTAGGACGATGCCAAACAGCTGTAAAAAAGGTAAAAAATCATTATGGAACATATCAATTTGCATTTGCCTCGGGGATGCTATAACTTCAGTTGACAGAAATGGGAATTGCCGCTCTTTCATGA
The DNA here is from genome assembly GCA_020152595.1 of Chiridota heheva. Taxonomy (NCBI): domain Eukaryota; kingdom Metazoa; phylum Echinodermata; class Holothuroidea; order Apodida; family Chiridotidae; genus Chiridota; species Chiridota heheva. The sequence continues at coordinate 730,018 of JAIGNY010001380.1, forward strand.
ATTCTAATACGTTTACATTACAGAACTCGCCCCTTGAACAGAAGTCCGTCCTGATTTTCTGTGCCTGTAGCATTTCAGTAACCGGTGGCGGTTTGCAAATAATTCCACTTCGCGTTATAACAAAATTTGCCCTCTAAAGGTGTAAAATTTGTTTAATTTGGACAGATTCTTAGAAAATTCAACCTTTGAACATCGAAATTGACGCTATATTTCGTATTTCCACGTGTAATTTCATTTCGAAGTTAAGAAATATCAAGAACAGCATTCCAACAATAAAACTTCTTCCCCGTATAACGGCAAAACGAGGGGAGTTTTTATTTGAATAACATCAATATGTGTTACGTTTGTGGAGTTTTAGGCAAGGGCGTAGGAAGCGGGGGATGGGGGGATGGGGGGCTTTATCCCCCAGTTAACATTTAAGGGGGATAAACTATGCTTTAGCGCCCCCCCCCCTTACTTCTCATATACGAAAAAACCCTTATAAGACTTATTTATACCCACTTTAAATAATATAACTTTATAGGATATTGTCTTATGTTCTAATTTCTTCGATTATTTGGAGAAAAAAAGGTAATGCAATTTCGATGGAGACTTTATTACTTCTTAGCACCCTCATATTCATTTTGAGCTGATCGAAGCTGTATTAAACATAACATTTGCGTGCTACCGCAGACTCTGAGTGCGGGCAGCATAATTATTTTTCCCAGGAGTGATTGAATATAACAGTACATGTATAAAGAGAAAGAAATGCCTTTTCATCAAAGAACTGTTTTGTTATAGGCTGGACAACCTCTTATTGAATTTATCCCATGGGCTGACGGGATATATTTTCTTTTTGTGTATCTGCCTGGTCTCTTTTTTAGCTCCATGGCCTGGAGTCTACGGTCGAATTCTTTTTGTAAAAAGTGATAGACCTATAGAAACATATTTATATATTTAAAACGGCCTCTTATTGGCTAGGCTTGGGGACCACAACTTAACCGCAACTTGTGCCTTTCATGATGACTGTTAGCAAGTCTGTTAGAATTCAAAAAGAAGATAACAAGAATGTCACTTGTTCATTCTTCTTTGAAAAAAAAAAGGAGAAAAAATTCCCAAAGCGCCAAACATGCCCCCAAAACATACCAAAAAACGAGGCTTCTGGGTGGGGATGGGGGTCGAGGTCCTTGGAGAAATAAAATTTCAGCCCCCCCAAGAAAAAAATTATTCCTACGCCACTGGTTTTAGGCATAAAGAAACTTGTGAAGTGTATTTCTTGTATATTCATAAGTAACCAATTTAGAATATCATTGAGTCACATTCGAAGAAGCATGAGTTTATGTGTATGATTATCTCGTAATTGCTATTGCCTACAATTATCTTTGGAAAATACTTTTCGCACTGCGTGTTTGCTTTACGTAAATATGTTTGATGGTGCATAACGCAAGACTTCTAAACGCGTATGTTGCACTGATGAATGGAAATGGCTTTAACCGCAGGAATGTTTATCAAAAAGGTGTCAAGGGGAGGGGTCGGAAAGATTTTAAAAGTCACTCAGAATTACGCTGCTGAAAATAGTGCTATTTTTACGATTTCTGCACCAAATGAAATAATTAAACCAGTTTGCAGGGTATAAATGATCCAAGTAAGAACTCGTTAATGTTCAAATTTTCACTTTTTGTAAAATTACAGAATTTTTGTTCAGTTGTCTCAACTACCTGTGTGGCCGAATAATTGCGTAATACCTTTCCAACTCGTTGAGAGAGTGTCCTTCTAACGGACGAAAATGACACTGGCAGTTTCATCCCGTCCATGTTTCAATGGGCGCTTTCTTCAAATGACACATTTTACTGTGAAGTAGAACACTAGGAATAGGCTCAATACATTTCTGTACACAGTGCCACTGTGCCACACTACATTCTCATCCACGAAATGACGAGGAAAAGGTCGCACGAAGGGTCACCTTTCTTTCATGGGAGGGGGGAGCAAGATTCCAACAAATTTATCAGTTGCAAGCTAAAAAATTACACTGGTAAATTAAACGCATCGGGTATTCTTCAATTTTCGGGAAATGTCCTTCATTTTCAGGACAATTTCTTCAATTTCAGGAACTTTCCGTCATTTTCGGAAATTTTACAGAAATTATCTTCAATTTTCAGGATCCGTTGCCAAATTGTCCAATAACTGTACTAAAATTTACGTTTATTTTATGTTAATGATTTCCCAATTTTACTTCCCAGCTGGGAAGAAAGCATGCACTCGGCAAGGTAAAATCCTCGTTGGGAAAGTTTCCACTTCCTAAGCACCCCCTACTTCCTACGCCGTTCCCCCTCCCACTTTCTACCGTCCTACGCCATTGCGGGGAGGTGCTTGGAAGTAGCACTTCCTACGCCATTTCGGGGACTCAGGTGCTTGGAAGTAGAACCCCTATAACGGCGATTCTTAATAGGCGGTGAACAATAATCATCATATAATGCAATACAGTACATTGCAGGTAAGATCGATCCGAATGAGATCGGTAAAAATTGCAAAATACTCCACTGATTATTTTGTATTTTTCCTAGGCAGATTAGCTCACTAAAACATCGCGGCTTCAAAGGAAATGTTATCTTTAGTTCCGTTATAAATTGGGCTGGCTGCTTGTCAAAGGAAGGTGGATAAGAGAACCGCCGACATCTGGCGTGCATCCTTCTAATCGCGTACGCTCTCAACTTGTTTGTATTCAGCGATTGTTTTGACGGGTTTTGTTTGTCACATGATGCTGGTTTCGCCACGCGATTGGCCCCCCACGGCCTGAATCTGTTGTAAAAGGATGGCCCTTTGAAAAATGTATTTAAGAACCCTTGCCCTATTGTATCTAAGGTGCACATCCTAAGCCCAAATCTTTCAACACATGCATGCGCAATCGTCCCTATAAGCTATATGTCTGTATGTGTATACACAACTATTAGTCTAGTGCCCAAACCCCAATCTTAGGCTTAATCCAAAAGTTTGGTCCCCGCAATGATTTTGGATGCTTTCTATATCTTTAACAACTGCTTATTCAGAATCTGCATGATGTCACCCTGGTGACCTTGAGCGTTTTGAGATATCCAAGATGGCCGCCAAAATGGCCGCCACCACTAAGCATGTTATATCTTTACCTTTCTGCCTTTAGAACACCTATAAGAGTGAGTTTTGTGTCCAAGACTAGGTTATTCATGTCATAGATTACATTTCTGACCTTTTCAATGACTTTTGCCATGTCAGAATAACCAAAATGGCCTTCAAGGTGGCCGCCACTGGGCAAAATAAGTTATATTATTGTTATGAGGACTATATGCTTTTGTGTTTAAGACTTGTTTTGATGTCCAAGATTATGTTATCCATACCATTTATGAGCTCCATTTATATATCAAAAATCTTTCTTTAGAATTTCAAATTAACAAGTCTCAAACCAGCAACAAAAATTGTGTAGACAGGACTGACTTACACAGTCCTCACTGTAGACCAGCAGTTATATAGACAGATAGAGTCATGCTCAATGTTTAATGTCACATCCAGAGACGTTTACCAATTTCATTCCACGACTGACGACTTATGCATATACTGGCTAGCGAGTTTTGTCCGATGTGTTCGAACATTAATGGGTGGAAGTTTAGAGGGTGTGCTGAAATCCTCGTTTGGAGGAGATAATCGCATGCCGTCAGGAAATGACTTTCCACAAATATAAGAACCTTTTGACTTGTAGCAGAAATCCTTACGAGCATGACAGCCAGTAGCAGAATGGCAAAAGCATGGCCCTGTACCAACATCTATGATGTTTAATGATGACGATTAAATTGGGATTACCAAGACAAAATCTACCTTGAAAAACAAACTATAAGTCGAAAAATCAGCCAGAACACTTCAGAAGTGAGATGTGATATTAATTGATGGCTGTGCTACTTTTTGGAACCTGCACTGGCCCATGACACAGTATATTACAAGAATAGTGTATGACTTAAGTACTTTTCGAAAAAGTTTAGCCAGTGTGATGTGCATCTTGTGCTCGACCGCTTTTATGATTACAGCATAGAGAATGAAACTCGAATCGAATGTGCAGGTCAACGGGCTAGCATACGTAACATACTAAATGCAAACACACCTCACTTCACCACTCATCTTGTAATCAAGCTAGTTTTTGGAGGCACTGCTGATGATTTTCTGACAATTTATCGTCACTTCTCACCTGCTCACAGTTGTCCGATGCTCTGGGATGTGTCAAAGCTCAACCCGGTCCACACTTTTGATGGTATCGTCCCATTGTTTCCTTTGTCAGTTTGTCTGCATCTCTTTCTGCCTGTTGTCAAGGTACCTTCCAGAATTGTCTTAGTCAGGATAGTCGATCTAGCAGTGTGATTATGTTGCTTTCATTTGTTTTACAGTTGACAGAAGGTCCTCAAAGGGCCCAGTGGCGTGCTAAATTAGTTAGAAACATGGTCCTTGTATCGGATTGTTAGGATTTTGCAAAAGTATCTCATCTCCATGGTTTGGATTCTTTTTTGTAAGTCTGCCATCCCAAAAAGTTGTTTTAAGTGTCTGCCACAATAAAGTGCTGGTCATCAATATAATTTGTCAACATTTATTAGTGAAGAATCTACAAGACGATGATCCCAGACATAACATAAACTGCTTGTTACAGGATCCAGTTCAGTTCCACAAGAGGTAAGCTTGGGTCTTTTGATACAAAGACAACCCATGAACAGATGAAGAAGCTGATGTAATTCTACCACAGCAAGTTGTGCATGTGGCAATTCAGGAAGCTTGCAACCCACATCAAAGTAATAGCTGATGATACAGACATATTCATCTTGTTACTTCATTATTACAACCAATATAAGCTGACATGCAAATTCGTGATGAAAGGCACCGTTCAGAGCGAGCCATGGTTGACATCTTCTGGCTACCCATGCTCTCTCTGGTTGTGATACAGTGTTTCAATTGTGGGGTATTGGTTAAAAAAAAAAAAAATGCACTGCAAAAGGGTTGCAAATATTTGTACACTAAGTGATACTGCCTGATATGATGTTATAAGAGAAGCATTTTCGAGTACAAAGTGTGGTTATCTAACACTAAGACAGAAAAGAAGAGTTTATCCACATCACAAAAACTGAAAGCATCATAACCACAATCTGAAACCTGTGAGGAAAATGTGAAGTGTACTCATTTTCAAACATGTATCTGGAATGCAGCAGTGAATGGAGATTCGCTAATATGTACCTATCTAACTTTGGCTGGGTAGAGGATAAGCAAAACAAACTACTTACAACCAGTGACAGTACCAAATGGTGTGCCAACCAGGAATTTTTAAATGATTCGATGTGGTGATGAAGGATGTCTTTCAGCAAGGTGATCAACTGCTCAGCTCACTTGCACAGTTTTTTTTTTTTTGTAAGTGCTTTAAAATGGACAATTGCCAACTTGAAAGGAAATGGACTTAGTATACAGAACTATGCAAATCAAATTCAAACATGAGGAAATTTTTCACAGTCAATTAAATGCTATATAAAATTGCCTTGATTTTGCCCTTTATAGTGCCCATTTATCATGAAAAACATTTTGTGTACAAAATAATCCTAGTATTGGAAGAGAAAGCATCATTCTCCATATTATTATTATGCAGATCAGAAGTGGAATCTATGCTATGAAGAACCTAGCATTGGACACAGAAGAGAGAGAGAGAGAGAGAGTTGAACACACAATTACAATAACGGGGTCGTCGCCTGCGTATTCGGTTATGATAGAACAAATGCTATCACGAAACGCTTAATACGACCCGGACGAGAACACAGGTACGACGTACGGACAGACATAACATCGACAACCAAGTCAATGTCCACGGCCTTTGATAACCAGTTGTGGTGCACTGGCGTATCTACCCACCCCAGGCTTGAACCCGGGGCCTCGTGGTCTGTAGAAGAGTAAATATATGCGACGTTTTATATGACTGCGGCTACTTGGTGGCCATCTTGGATATCTCAAATTTCTCAAGGTCAATATAGCAGCTATTTTGAATATTCCAAAATGTTGAAAGGTCTCTAAATTCATCAGGAATTATGATATGAATAACCTAGTTTTGGACACAAAAAAAGCAAAGATATAACATGTTTTATATGGTGGCGGCTATTTTGGCGGCCATCTTGAATATCTCAAAACGCTCAAAGTCACCTGGGTGGCATCACGCAGAATCAGTGGATGTCAAAGATATAGAAACCATCAAAAAAACATTGCGGGGACAAAACATTTGGGTTATCGATATGACACTCAGACTATATCTGGGTTATTCTTTATTTTACTTCTCTGAAGTTTTGTCTCGGATTTAAAAAAAGAATTACTTGGCACTTAATTCGTTAAAATAGTCTAAAACAGTAAAAAAATTGGTTGAAATGATATTTGCTAGAAATTCGAAACAACGATCTTTTCAGTAATCAGGTAATAGTACAATGGAAAAGAATGCATTCTTTTGTATTATTTATTTGTATAGGCTCTTGAATTAAAGCTTGGTCGTTTGTAAAATCTTTCTTCGTAAACACTTGAATAACGTAAGTTTTTTGTTTTATTTTTTATTTTTTGTATAAAGGTCAGTGGATTATTACAGTATCTTGAGTACAAGTTTTGCTGGAATTAGAATAAACAACTGACGAAAGTGCAAATTATATTTTGTGGTTGTGGTTGTTGTAATCTTACATCGGTGACATGTTGACTCCCTGCATCGATTCATAATTTCAAGCAGAGACTGAAGTATCTTTGAAAAATTGGAAGTAGCACAACATTATTACTTTCAATGAAAAGAAATCAATGAAAATTGAATTAAACGATCTACCTGGTTAAAAGCATTTTCATTCTTTAAATTGTTGAAGGACATCCCTGCAATTACTTTATAAGATTTTAACGTGCTAGCATTTTGTATTCTCTTTACATGCAAAATCTTAATTATTTGATGCCCTTGCCTTAAAATGAGGAGGGAGGTGGAGGAGGGAGGTGGAGGAGGAGGTGGAGGAGGGAGGTGGAGGAGGGAGGTGGAGGAGGGAGGTGGAGGAGGGAGGTGGAGGAGGGAGGTGGAGGAGGGAGGTGGAGGAGGTGGGGAGGTGGAGGAGGGAGGTGGAGGAGGGAGGTGGAGGAGGGAGGTGGAGGAGGGAGATATACATTATCTAATATGAAAATATCAAACGTCCAAAAGAGATTCATTCGTTTTCGCCGCAACAATTATATAATGATTGGGGACATGGGATGGGGTATTGGGTGGAGAATTGGGGCATGAGCGCTCAACATTACTCGAATAAGACCGGTCGCAGGTTCCCAATTTGCACGACGAGAGTCGGATCATCTGAGTTCTTGATAATGAACAGCCAAAGCTTACTTCTAAAAAAAAAAAAAAAAATTGAAGAAAAATAGAAATAAGATGCGTCCTTTTTTTTAATATAAAATGAATCACTGTCACCTTACGAACTAAATATTCATGTGAGAGTGCTCAGGTATTGCGGCCATAAATGCTTCGAAAATTTGCCAAAGTGGACGAGATTCTGTCTAAAAAGAAAGCTATTTTGTTATAGGATGAACAGATGGAGGGCAGATCCTCTAGAGACATTCATTCAAGTGAAATCTTGTATTGCACAAAAATCTAACTTGATCCATGGAAGTAGAAGAGACTCTTCTACTTCCATGCTTGAACGTACGTTTGATTAAGCGGCATCAAACAGTCAATATGACATACGTCGGGCAGGGATGCTTTATAGGGGGCCCATAATCTGTAGTGCCATCAAATACCTGTAGAGGACCTAGTGATGCTTAAGTAGAGGGACGGGAGGAGCTTTCGAAGCAAGGGCCCTTGTGCCATAGGAAATCGAACGCTGACATACTTATAGTTTGACCAGAGATATGTGATTTTAAAATTACATCTCCCTGGTTTGACGGTCATGCAATAATTATAGTAAAGAGAGCACCGAAGCAGCGCGGAACTCGAGATGAGCCACTTTCTATTCATGCTCTAAGCAGAAAAGTAAAAATGGAACAATAAATACATGTTTTCATTCACAAAATATACAGCGACCAAAAAACAGCAAGGTCATACCGTTTAGAATAGTCAAAGGGTTTAAAAAGGTCCAGATTTGTGTATTTGGTCGATGAAAGGCCACTCTAACAACTCTGACTTACATAATGCTTTTGATACTTCAAACTTTTAACCTTTTATGATTTTTTTATATTTTATTACCAGCTGCAGCTTCAGATTTTTCAAGATATATGCATGGGCCCCAAGTAAATCCATTCTTCCGCATGTGATTATACCGTATTGACAGGCAGGTATCATCATTCATGACCTCTCGGTCTTCGCGACGGGTGCGTATCAGATCATGTAGTCATTGTAGTGCTTATCAGTGGCGGGCAAGGATCCCCACCCAAATCGAATTATTTGGTTATATTGTCCCCAATTTTCTTGTTGTTGTTTTTTTTAAACATAAAACATACATTTGAAACCACAGCTTATTTTGGTCTTGGTTGTTGCTCGTTGTAAAGATGTAAATCGGTCTCCATGTCTGCGCAGACCAAACTGCCAAAACTTGAAGTTTTAAGTGTTGGTGGATGTCAAGATAGGATATATACTCTGGACCGGAAAAACATTCCTTGTTTTTTGTTAAATAGCAAAACATGGTCACTTTCAATGGTGGCGCTAAGGGTATCATGGGGAAATTTGCCCACCGACGAGATCGCTTTGCACCCCCACTTGTCCCCTAGAATGTTGTAAAGTGACATTTTGTTCGATTTATAGGCGCCCCCTGCCCTATGAGACCAATTTGCCCCTCTGTTTCCACCATGACCAAACCGTCCCCCTCCCACCCCCAATTGTCTCTGCGTATAAAACCTTTAAGTTTTGCCGTGTGGGATGCAACATAAACAGTTGGTGATGAGATAATAAAAGTTGCAAAATGTTTTTCTGGACGTTTGATCTTTCCTCGATGGGAAATAATAATCCACTATACTTGCTATCATTCAGTCCTTTGCAAAAGTTTTGTTCAATCTACGAAGCACACAGTTTTGTGACAAGAAAATTCGGGCTCAGTGTTTCACTGTCGAGTTATTCAATGTTGCAAAAAATTCAATGATTTCACCTTCTTCCTCTTCTTTCAGTATTTGTTCAGGCATGTCCAGATATGGTTTCACAGTAAGCTTTCGTTTAAAGAGGGAGGCTCGTCTTAGTAAAATACGGTAAAAATGGGGGATACTATATTTTGACGTCACTTCCGGTTGTGGAGGCAAGATCCAATCCTCTGTCTGTTTGTACCACCATGGAGATACTATTTGGGGCCAAATAGTATCTCCATGGTACCACACAGTACAGCCAGACATTAGCATGTACGTTGTGTGTGCAGAATTACATACACAGCGCATTACGTTACTGTGACGAGAAACTTATTTGTTTTTTTCAATGCGTTTTTGTCAGAAAGCGAAAGTGAAATTTTAGTATTATGATACTACAATGATAGTCACCAAATGAAAGTTACTAAGAAAAAAAAAGAAAGAAGATAAAAACAAGAGTTAAAATAAACGTTTCTACTGGGGCTTGAACTCACGACATGATTTGAAAAAAGGTTAGTCTTGTACGCCGCAACTATCTGTGCCATCTCACGAAGTAAACCTACAATGCGTTTTAAATAACTATATACCTTGCAATACGAGACAACGAATCGCACAGCAAAATTTCAACCAATCAAAAAATTTGAAAGGAATTCCAAATATTGTGCACATATGACGATATCGCCTCTTGTTAAGTCCTTGACTGAATATTTGTCTTCGCTGATAGCATCTCCACGGCTGAACAAACATCTTTAATACTTTTGACATCTCCTGATTTTCAGAATATGTTCTGCTTCTTCTTGTTTCTCCTGATCCTCACCAATTTCACTCTGGGACATTGGGAGCGGGACAAATGACTGTTTGGGTTGAAACTGTGTAGAAGCTCCTTGGGTTGAAAGGATCTCCTCCTT
>JAIGNY010001380.1:750000-777500 GCA_020152595.1 Chiridota heheva
ATATTAAAACTTAAAAGGGTAAGTTCTTCTTTTTGAAACATCACAACTCGTCCCTCTTTTCGCGTAGTGACGAATGTCATTTGTGTAGTGACAAATGTCAAAATTGGAAATGATTAATTCAGCATACTGACGAATGTTCGGAAAATTTTGAAGCTTGAAACGCGTTTATATTGCTTTATATATCACTGGAAAGAGAAAAAGCAAGTCTTTTGACAATTGTACTTAAAATAAAGATGTTTTAAATAAAATCTTTTTTCATAAAGCTTTAAAGACATTTGTCAGTATGCGGAAATAATAATTTAGTACTTCGCGCCAATCATCGTTTCACCTAAATAAGCTTCAAAGACATTCGTCAGTATGCGGAAAGAGGGACAAACTGACTGACTAAAAACGTACTTTTGCATGCATTTATACATTTTAAATTCTTACAACTTTGAAGTTATCCATTCGCTAAATCGGAAACCTCAGGTAATTTGGAAAACTAGGTTCAGAATTAAAGCTCTTTCTGATTGATGCAACATATACCTGTCCACATACCTTTAAAAATGAGAGTTACTTTTGACCAATCACACAACCATATCATATGCTACAATTAACATGGAAGTAAATTTTGAATATATGTGTACGATTAAGAAAATGACGTGGTGACGTCACATTAAAGGATCAGTGGGTCAACTGCTGGTCAAGGAAGATCATCCTACATGGAAGAGGACTTCGATTCAAAAGAAACAAAACGGTGAAGAAATTTAGCATTTGACGGTTCGGAAATCTTATTCCGTTAACTGGTTTTTAAAGTTCTGTATCATTTGTGTACAAACGATGAAATCATACAATAGGCATGACGTCACATCCTCATATTTCTCAAAGTCTTAATGTATTCTAAGATATATTTTCCTGGGGTGATTTGGGGTCTTATATAAACCATCGGGTATATAAATTTATGTAAAACAAAATCTGGTACGGGTAATTGTGATTTATTATCTGAAGAAAGTTTGAGAAAAACAAAATATAGTAAAAAAGCCTGCATTAACAAATGTTAAGTGATAAGGATTAGGGCCCACACCTTTCATAGTGACTTATTTATATATCAGTCACTTAAGGCAGAAGTATAAACTTGAATATTAATGGTACTACATTAGTTTCTTCACCATTTTGTTTCGTTTAAAAAAAAACCTTTTGCATAAAAAATAACTTCTTGACGACTGAACTAATCCTTTCAGCCAATTACCACAAACCTTGTACACACGGTTCAAATTTGAACAAGTTATTATACAGTTATACTGTTGTATGAACAGATGGATAAGATATCAACATCAATACAAACAAATCAACATAAATAATAGTAAATCAACAGAAATGATAATAAATCAGCATAATCCTGGGATGCATGTGAAATGAACATGCTTGACCACGGCAATATAATTCCTTTACCCAAGTCACTTTTAATTGTTAAAACAGTTCAGCTGATGTTTTGTAATTTTATTGGTCTTAAAGCAGCAGCTGCTGAGGCCTTTTATTTATTTGTGTCTCAATTAAATGCGCTATTTTAGTATATAACTCTTCATTTGTGTATAAACAGTGTCACTTCTCTTGTATAAACAAGCGAGACGTAAAGATTAACCCAACCTAATTCAACAGGTACCGTTCCTTTGCGTTTAGATCCTATCAACAGCTGCAGGCGTGCACCTCAACCATGCAAATTAACCTAATTACCATAATTTGCACTGAGAACTTATTTATGGATTTAAATAGAACGCCAAATCATTGCACCACAACTAGTTATTAAAGGCCGTGGACATTGACTTGGTTGTCGATGTTGTCTGTCCGTACGTCGTACCCGTGTTCTCATCCGGGTCGTATTAAGCGTTTCGCGATAGCATTTGTACTATCATAAGCGAATACGCAGGCGACGACCCCGTCATTGTAATTGTGTGTTCAACTCTCTCTCTTTTTTTTTATACTATTTACTTTGCCATTAGTCGTTTGCATTATATACTGACACAAACAATTCGTAGGTACACCTATCGGCACATCCTATACTTTAAAAAGAATCGCTGTAACCTTTTTCTTGAACAGCTTTAGGATATTTTTATAACAGAAAACCACTTCTGGTTGCACCTGACCTTTGAATTTTAGTAAGAAAGTTGCCATTACTAGCATTTCGCATGTAATGGATAGGCTTGTTTGGAGACTCAAAGACTAATTTAGTCGGGAATTATACGCACCTCTTTTACAAATGAGCTGATCCGATATTACATTCTTACATCCTGCATTAATTGAGTGGGCACAAAAATACAAACAGAGGGGGTTTGTGGAGCTGTCGAGGGGAAATCATGGCTTAAAATATCTTTGAGGCTAACTCAAGAGCGAAATAAAAAAAACCATCGTCTTAAAATGTGTTTCTTTTAACATATTTTCTTGGTCTTTTGTTTCTGTTATTTTACCTTCTTATACGTACCTTAGATCCCTTGCATGTAGCCATGCAGGTATGCAGATCAGTTAAAGGGATCTCAAACCAAGACATTTTCTTGACATGTCACAACTGATACATATCAGTGACCTCACTCCCGCGGTGGTAAATGATTGGCTTGTCAGTGTTTGTGTACAGATTTCGGCCAATCAGACAGCCAGAACTGTTGCGTTGCATATCTATCTCCGCATGAACACGGTAACAGGCTTTTTGTAAGGAGTGTATAACTTTGAACCAAAGAGCTCTGTGTGGAAGCTCTTTGTTTGAACTGAGGATTAGTTCACTAGTCAAACAAGTTAATCTTATATGAAAGTCTGAAAGTGGACTTCAAACTGTTACCAAGTGCTAAGTTAAAGTGGTCCTGCCATGCCTGCAAAAAAATATATCCCTAAATTCAATAATTCGTCAAGAAATCCTGGAAATAACGTCCATTTTCATGATAAAAAAGGACTTAAAAATTGATCATTTATTGCTTGCTCCGAAAAAAATTGAAAGGGATTTGTGACGTCATAACAGTTTGCTACATCTTTTAGGGACTACTGATGGTAAGTAATGCATCACACACATACTAACCACGTACAAATAGCGTCTGATTGCGAAAGTTTTTCGGGCTGTTCAGATCTTAATTTGTCATCTTCAAGTTCAAGCTATGATAAAAATGATTTGGAAGTAAATGAAGAACATTGTCATAAAGAAGGGATGTCGCTCCTTATGAATTTGAACCGCTTGCAGACAGGAAAGAAGGATCAGGCTTACAACCCTTACACCAGCCCACGGTCCTACAGTATCTTGCGTCGTCGGCATGAAATTCTTACTGTTTCGCAAGTAATATTGTATTAAACATAATGAGATTTAAGTGTTTGCAACAACATCTACTTTTTTTTTTTACGTCTAATGGAAATATAAAGATTTATTCATCAATATTTAAGTCTCTGTCGCTTGACGTTTATTCAACAGGCCTACGTCTGAACTGAAAATAGTTTATTCACGCAATCAGTTTGCGTTTTGTACTTGAATGTTTTGAAAAATTGTATAAATTTTGTTAGTTTACTTTTTCACGGTTTGGCATATGGACACAATAATTACAATTTAGTTTCAATTTATCAATTTTTCTTCCTCCCAGTTTTATCACTGATAAAGTAGCCCAATCGGTTACGGCTTTGTTTTTTAGGCAAAAGGTTATGAGTTCGAAACTCTCTAAGTTTGTTTTTGTTTTCTTCCTCTGTTTCTTTTATTTGAAGTTTTATAAAATACTCACGAAACAGTAAAATTTTCATGTCAAAGACGATGCGGTCAACCTACTGTTTAAATCGAACAGAACAACAAATCTGGCTTGAGCCGAATATGACACTGTACCTGCTAAGCCCCGAAAACTCGGTCAAGTGCACAAAACACGTTCAGAATTGTCTCGTTTTGTTGCCCTTTGCCATTAATAAACGACTTTTAGTTTGAGATGTTTTATATTACTGCATCCTCCATCTACACAACGCTGCTGCATTTTGTTTAATATTTGCTTGGAAAATGTAATATTTCAGAAGAACAAACAGAGATTCTATCGATACTAGTTGTAAAATTTCAATGGCGGACACGTTATACGTGGCATCGATACATTGTTTACATACAGGCGTTCCCAAAATGACGTCATTGCGTAATGAGCCTTATTCTGTTTGTTTTTTATCAAGGTGACGAAAAATGCATTTTTCTTTTGCGATTTTCTCGCAATCGATTGGGTTTGTGCAGAAAAAGTTATATTCTTGCAAATCAATTAACCCAATTAACATATTTAACGTAAGTTCCGACCCCAATGGCAGGACCACTTTAAAGGCGAATTTCGCTACAAGAAAATTGTTTGGCACAGCACATTGCTACATACTGAAAATGATTAATTCAGTGGCGTTGCTGCATGGAGCTTATAGCTCCCAAATAGGTGCCGTTTTTACCCGATACTATTTAATCAAAAATAATCATTTAGTTTTAAAATAAGGCTTACGAAAATCCCTGGGGGCAAAGTTATCGCCAAATTGGGGTGATATTCTAAAAGATCATCTCCAAATTTAGGCGATAATTAAGCGTATATATATATTTGGGCGATATTTAGCCTTATATATATATATATATATATATATATATATATATATATATATATATATATATATATATATATATATATATATATATATATATATATATATATATATATATATATATATATATATATATATATATATATATATATATATATATATATATATATATATATATATATATATATATATATATATATATATATATATATATATATATATATATATATATATATATATATATATATATATATATATATATATATATATATATATATATATATATATATATATATATATATATATATATATACATATATATATATATATATATATATATATATATATATATATATATATATATATATATATATATATATATATATATATATATATATATATATATATATATATATATATATATATATATATATATATATATATATATATATATATATATATATATATATATATATATATATATATATGTATATATATATATATATATATATATAATTTTTACAATAAATTTCCCGAATTTTATGTATATCATAATGTAAACTGGTATATTCCGCCTCTTAGATTTTACTTACGAAATTTCGCAAGGAGCGGGAAGAGTGCGTGTGTGGGGATTTTGTTGAGGGGAAATAATTTTGTTAATGAAACTGCTTGACGAATATTTAAATGATGTAATAGTTTCTGAATTTTGAAAAAAGAAGTGCTTTCAGGTTTAGGGTTGTGGATGATCAATTTTCAATTCATGCGAATGATGTGGTGTATAACTAAGCAGACAGCTCAAAATCTTAATGTAATTCTTTAGTTTTCTTTCCTAAAACTTCGCTCTCCATAATACTCACTTTGATGCTAGAGATTTACACATACTACAAAATGGTAAATGTTTAATATCTGTTGGTGAAATTTGTTGCTGCTACGAAGGTTTTTAAAGATATTAAAGCAATATTTTTGTTTTTTCGTTTACACTTTTAGGCACATGACAGGGAAAGTACCTGTAAGTCACCCTTGACTTGTTTTCAGTGTGGACCCAAAGAGGTTGCCAGGACGGGAAGTGGATGAACTGCTAACACGGTGCTCTTAAGTCTCCCACCATCGGGACCAACGGCTTTAAGTCCCCTCCGGAGGACGGTGAGCACCACACAAGTGGCCACTTTACCCAAAGTTCGAGTGAGGAGAAGGTGTAATTAGTGATGCAGTAGACAAACCTCTGCACTTGGTACTCTGACATTATGCTGCAGCATATCTGTGGAAAAATCGCCGTTGGACTCGAACGTGGGACCTCCAGCATCTCAATCGTACATTCAGTTTTAACTCCATGCTACGACATAACCCATGCATGGGCTACCTGCCTGCAGGCTATGACTCTTGAGGGACATGAATCTCCAAGTATAATACTTCTGTAATAGATAAATTGCGCCATCGCACTTAAGCGGATGAGTTTCTATTTCGAGTCTGTTTGTGTATTCCCAGACAGTTATTTGCTGTCTGGCCCAAATAACAAATCCCTGATCCAGGGAAGGGGTTCTTTGAGCCAGGTAAGAAGACATTCTCCTCGACAATTCTTCGATTAGGTCTATGGCTTACGTGGAAAACCTTCAAGAAAATAAATACTAGGTCTAAGGTCACAATTGTAAGTGATCACCTGTACTCCATGGTTAATCCTTCAGCTAGTAACGTCACTTAATGAACATAATGAAGCTTTTTATGACGGTTTTGAGGCGGCTTTCTTGGAACAGCTAGTTGTCATTTGCACTGTAATACCAGCTTCAATAGACGAATATTGATTGGAACTTGGAAGTGTGATTGGAGGAACAATAGATGACGGCCACCCGAAAAATGATAGCTATTCGAAGTGCTGGTACTCTCTCGTTATTCGTGTAAACACAAAGAGGTACAGTATCTCCTTGATGAAAAGAACATGCGAAAAAGATAAGGTATCCATTAGTAACCAAGTAAGAGAAGCAGAGGATAGGTTTTTTCCCAGAATCAAACTGACGTAAACTCGTAAATGGTGGCCATGTCACCAACCGTGATGCCGTGTAATTGTTATCTGGGTAATTGGAACGAATCCAGTTCAAAGGTATGTTCATTTGTCAAGTTTGAAATTCGGCTGCTTTCCAATGTTGCTGGTTTAGTGAAAAGCAGCGGAGGGTGGGGCAGGAGGGGATCAAGGACATGGATGGCATCAAGGGTCGTGGAGGATCAAGGGACGGGGAGGGGATCAAGGGGCGGGGAGGAAATCAAGGGCGGGGAGAACGACGGGGAGGGGATCAGGGGCGGGAGGATTAAGAGGCTGGGATCAAGGAGGGAGTGGGTCAAGGGTGGATAATGAGTAATGTCAGTTCGATATTAATTTTCTCAGCTTTATACAAATCGAATTCAGATCAAGAGTGCCTTCAACTTAATGCATGGCTCTGTACTTTCTGTCAGTTTAATCTTAGACGGAAGTTTCTCTAACCCCACCCCCTCGTATTACCGCTAATCATTTGTCATTACATTATTACATTACACATTGCAGTACATTCAACATAAAGCTGGTCGCAATTTAATTACAAACAACCGAATATAAATGAAACACCATTACATCGTTTGACATAAAGAGCTTAAAGGTTAAATTAATCGCTTTTGCTCAATATGGAGCGAGATTAAGATACATCATAAAGATATCATTGCATAATTTGATCAGATCAAGGAAGTCACACATAAATTATGAGTTCTTTGCAGTATCCTTGCAATATTGACAACGTTAATTATACAGCCGACGTGCCCTGCCCCCTCTACTTGCATACGTTTAAAGGTCACACCTTCGCTGACTCAGCTTTTGCTGTAGGCAGGTATGGGTGCAAATGAGATGTGTGCAACACAAACCACCAACCAACGGGGGCTTAGCGGGGGAAAGAAGCAGTCCGATGTAACATAACGTCAAGCCTAAAAGTTACTCAACTGTCTTGCTACCAGCATGGGCCCTGCTACCACGCAGTCACAGGCGCCGGGACAGGCGCGTAGCCAGGATTTTTTTAACGGGGGGGCCTAGACCATCAGCCCTTGGTGAAGTTTGCCCTATTGTAACTGCACTACGTACGCACCACTATGGGTTGGCGTGTAACGTATATGGAGGAAATTTTTGAAAAACGCCCCCTAGACTTGCAGGAACTGCCCCCCAAAATAGGAGAAAGTGACAATATTTTCTTCAATTTTAGTCAGTTTCCCCTGATGAAGGTTCCTTTACCCTCTCCAATGACGAAATGATCGATTTAAGTCCCCTTGTTTTAGCATTTTTCCTTAGAAATAAAAAACAAAACTCAATAACAAAGGAAGTGACTTGTACACCGGTTTATGTCTCTCAAAATTAGTGGATGGTAAGCATGGTATGCTAAAAATAAAAGTTTGCAATAACAATTTTCAATGAACAAAGAATAACATAACATGCCAAATTATGCCCTCAAGGGAATACAATTGTTACCCACAGCGCCCTCTGCTTATTCTAAAGTCAAATTAAACACGTACAAAATGACCATAAAGAGAAAAAACATTGTTTTGTAAGAAATTTGAAAAGTAATAGGTATCTAAAGCCTATTGTTAGAACACATTGTGTGGTAACCTGTATAGTTCTTTGTACCATTCAAATCATTTTTCTTTCTTTTAAATGAGCTTATTGTCAGCCATGGGAATCGTAAAAGGTACTAAAATATTGTTTTTAAAACGGGATCTGAATATCCCATATCGCCTGTGCATCCTCTATGTGATTTACTGAATGCACTTGACCACAGAGTGAGGACAGTGTACATGGACTAATGGACGGGACAAGTAAATACATAGAAAATACGTCCAAATTAGCATTGTGATTGTTTTGTGAGAAATCACAATTATTAAAGCCAATTAACAGAAAATCCTTTCTATAAAACATCAGGGTCGTTTTAACGTAGGCCTACTAAGTGTGGGTACGCCCCCCCTCCCCAGCGGCCCCACTAAAGTATTTTGACCCCTTAGTAAAGGTCCTTTTTTTATTACTATTACAAGGCACCAAATTACTGTTTCTCCATAATTAGATTTTGGTCAATGTAAAGTTGTTCCCCTCCTTCCCACCCCCCACCCCCTTCCCCGCTCAACATATTTTTGAGCCGATATCGTTTTTTGTTGCTTTTCTAAAACTTCTACATGAAAGAGATGGAAACTGGATTTCAGATTTCTAAAAAGGCCCTGAATAAATGCGTTCTTTATACAGAATATTCTTCCTGAGCGTGCGCCGGGTGCGCCCCCTCTGGTTCCGCGCCTGCAGGCCGTCAATAACTATTGGCTCTGGCCTGTGTAGAAGCTCCTTGGTCCGACGCCCCTGAGGAACCAAATTTCACCCACATTGGGAAGGGGTAAGGAAAATACAAAAGATTGCATTGAAAATGCATGCTTTATCATTGTAATACGAATTATTATTGTCGGCGAGTCGGAGTTGTCACTTAATGTACTCCCCGCACAACTCTGCTGGAATTCACGGTACAATACACATCCGTTAATGTGATTGGTAGGCACAGTGAATGTGATTGGACACTTTCATTGAAGTTCTTCGAGCGTGCAGAAAGTTCACCAGTTTTGCACGTTATTGCATCTCTGAAGAGCGCATTTCTCTCATGAATAAGACATAAGTTCATATAATGATTAAAAATCTTACCTTCCTGTTGATTCCGATTGTGTAATTTGAAATTATTTTTGCTGCAGAGCGTAGTAGTGGTCCACTCACAGAGCACAGCATACGTTAGTAGGATATACGCGACGACTACACCAAAAGCCTACTGTCAGTCTGTATCACGTCATACATGTTCGTGAAGAAACGTATGCGTAATAGGTTTCGATGTTGTTAGTTTTTATGTCCAGTCTCTATATAGTTCATTACTGGTGTTTAGATTAGATCTCGAGTTTGTTACTTGGGAAGAAGATTCCTTCTTTTAAAGGTATTTCCGTAGTGAGCGAAAAACCTTTTTTTTTTTTTTTTTTTTTTTTTTTTGCGAAGGGAGGGGCCTAGGCCCCAGGCCCCCTCTGGCTACGCGCTTGCGCCGGGAGGAGTTTCAGGTTGGTTGGGCAAGAAGACTGGTGTTTGGGAAATTTTCCCGGCTTTTGGCACTTCAAAAGCCTTGATAAATATTGGATATTTTTTGAAGAAAACCATAGCTTCATATAATCATAACAAAGGAGGCTTAAGAAAAAAAAAAAACTATGGGCGGCCAAAGTTATTGACCTGTTGACCCCACCCGTTCCCGGCGCGCTTGAAACATACCTTTTTCTTGTCACAACCTGGAACAATTGAAAAATAGCAGTATTATTAAAGGTCCATAGACGCACATAGAGCAACATATATTTATATACAACTATCAAAATCATGAAAGAAGCAAACTATATCTTTCATCTATTAAAAAATTATGAGTTTGCAGCTTTCTGAAACTTTAAGTATTAATATGTAACTTTGTCTTGTACCTCTGGGCAAGTTCTGTACTTTTTCAAGTAAGTCA
This sequence comes from Chiridota heheva, assembly GCA_020152595.1. Lineage (NCBI taxonomy): Eukaryota > Metazoa > Echinodermata > Holothuroidea > Apodida > Chiridotidae > Chiridota > Chiridota heheva. The sequence continues at coordinate 760,071 of JAIGNY010001380.1, forward strand.
TTTATTTGACTTTTATATTTCTTGAATGAATACATCAAAATCTAACCAAAAGTTTAATTAGTTTTTACCACACTGGTCCTTATTAAAAGTATATGAACAGGAAGAGGCAACATTGGCTAAAATGATTTGAAATCCTCAAAAAACATGAAAAAGCAAACAATTTCATCAAAATCGGTTGAAAATTGGCCATTTACAGCTTTTTGAGGAATTTTATGCAACTATGCACATTTTTGTTTTACTCTTGTGGTTTTGGAATGGGACACACAGTCTCTATTTTCTTATGTAATTCTATTGTTTGTTTTTAAGCCTCTGCCATTTCTCTTGGAAAAAGCGAAGATAAGTCTATCAGTTAATAGCTCCATGGTCTAATGAAGAGGATTTGATCTTTACCACACCCCCTACCAATTTTAAGCTGGAGAAGGCATTTTGAGCATTTTCAAAGTCTGAAATTAAGCGAAGAAATATAAAGAAAAACAAAAGCATTTGAGGGCTTTTTCCTGTTCATTCATCACATTTTTTCAATAAATTGAAAAATTATTAAACTATGATATGCTATTTTTAAAATTCAAAGGCCATTAAACTCAGAATTTAATGCGCGTTTCGGTCAGTGGTCGAACAGAACACCTCTAAATTATCTGTAGTGGTACGTATGATCATCATTTCCAGTGATTAAAATTTGAGGGGAAATTTAAAAGGGTAGGCTATAAACCACTATCCACCACCGCCACCACAAATATAGAATATAAAATTCCTCAAACTTTGATCAGCCATAACTCGCTCGGAAGCTAAAATTCTATATTTCATAAATGAAAAGACTGTACAGTTGTACCCTGAGTCAGACTGGGATGTTTTAGGGCTCGATCTTCGGTGCCATTAAATAGCTGGAGAGAGCCCAGGGATGCTAAAGTAGAGTGGGGGAACTAGGAATAAGGGTCCCTTGTGTCATTTTAATTGAAACAATGGAAAAATGGCCGGTCCAACGCTGGTTGTGCCCTTCACAACGGTCGTGGCGGTCACAGCGTTAGTTGACCGTCTCAGTTAATAGCTCCATGATTTGACAAACTGACATCGCGCCACTGTCCAGGACTATCTTCAGGTAACAGGGTTAAGGCTTAAAAACAATTGGTTTGTTTGCCCTTTCTCGTGGAAAAATGTAAGGAAGGGGCGGACGGAAAGTTTTTCTTTTACATAGATCACTGAAATGGAATATTTCCTGACGACACTTTCGAACAACACTGGCTCACTCAGGATTCATAGTATGAAAAATACCTATAAAACAGATTTAAAACACTTCACTTAATTTCCAGATTGTTGGTTCCTTTTATTTTTTCATTTGATCTTACTGATGCTTTTTTGTGATTTGGGATTTTGTTTCCCTTGCCTGACACACGTTGCAAACCGGCAAACAGACAACTTTGTCAGCACATAAATGTTATGCTATCCATTCAGAACAATTTGCCCTCTTTGTAAAGAATAAGTTTTGTAATCTATATAGTTGCCAATTCACAATACTAAACTGCTAAAATACTTGCTGACAGTAACGTAGAGGAACAAGTCAAAATCGTGTATTTTTTTCTGTGTTTTCAAAAATCATAATTCAGGGTGTAGTTGATGAAGTTCAACATGTCCTGACGAGAAACAGCCCAAGGCCGTTTATTCTGAGTTGTTGGATCAGGGACACATTTCGGACACAACTGACTAGTGGGTTGTTCAGTGTATTGTGGTTGCGGGTAAAACAGAAAAAACCAAGAATAGATACCAAAGTGCCAAACCATATTATTTTGAAATCGAAATGGAATCAAGAATAGCATTAAAGCAGGAATGTAAGTTAATTACAGAAGTTAGGGCTACTGTATCGAAAGCACGGCGAGAACCAGGCAAGGCCGTTTACTCTTTTTTGGATATAAAGAACATAAATTTCAGAGAAAACGCGCAAAGAAAAGTTCGATTCAATACAATATATCAAAACAACTGGAAGTAATTCGGTTTAATCGAATTCAGAGTCAAGAAAAGTATTGATCCAAGAATGTGTTATTTGTGAAACACGGACTGACAGAGGTGCCTGTTCGGACGCGTTCATCCAGAGGATCCTCTACACGGTCATGTATGTAGTACATACAGTGAACAACATAACGTTGAACCATGGATAAACATACAACTTGTATACCTGTATACATAATACAATGATACCTGGAAATGATACATTTCCGAGAAAATGCGCGCGCAACAAGGTTTGATTCATATTTGCAGTATTTTTCAAAGGAGGGTTAAGTGGATGCGTTGCCCCGGTCCTGGGGGTTCTAGGAAACCGCGGGTTGCAGGAAGCCGGTCCATAGAAATGAAGAAAAAGGAACTTTGATTTTCATCTATTTTGGCCTATCAAAGTGTATTCAAGATACTCATGGGCCCGCACTGGCTCTCTGCGGCCCCAAAACGCCCTCTGTAAGATTCCGGATGAATGTCATATTGGTAATCTGAATAAGGCGGCGTACATCAAGTTATTCCTTTAGTCGTATACCTACGCAATGTATTTTTAGTGCAATCTCCCTGTTCTAACATAATTATTATTTATCAGTGTTTGAAATCAATTAGAAAAGAAGATGACGCACATTGAATACGGGATTGAAGACCAGTCTTTTGGCTGACAAATGAACTGCAACTGTAATTTAATAGTCGTCATTCGTTTCAAACGAACGCATTTCCAATATCAAGATGAAGCTATACACTTTTTTCTTCGATTACATCAATGCTAAGCCAAAACACAGATTACACCGAATGAATTGATTTATATTCGTTTTTCTCAGAAATCGAATATCTCCTGCCCCCAAAATAATGATAATAAAATTAAAAAACACTTGATGAAAAAACTGTCACCGAATTATTTTCGGGAAACACACAATAGTGACCCCATTTATAGCGAGTATGTCTTCACCGCATATGTAAAATTAATATACGGTTACACTTTTGCTGACCCTCCATACTCTTTTTTTAAAGTATTAATTTGTAATAATAAAATTCCTTGAAAGTGTTGAAACAGCATTCGAACTTCTACCGATCGTCGTTAATAACAACATTAATCAGTGCACAGACAGATGCTTTGGAAAACATGATGACGTCATTGAACTGTTGAAACAATGGACAGATGGAGCGAAACAAATTGTCGCTTTGCTCCACAAAAACAAATTATTATATATATATATATATATATATATATATATATATATATATATATATATATATATATATATATATATATATATATATATATATATATATATATATATATATATATATATATATATATATATATATATATATATATATATATATATATATATATATATATATATATATATATATATATATATATATATATATATATATATATATATATATATATATAAATTCCATTTTTTGAGGATTTTTGAGTAAAAGTAATTGAAATTTTATAAAATGATTAATGTTCTGGCATTGTGTTGATACTCATGTATTCTTCTATAATGCTATGGTCGAATGACTTTGCCCTCAGAATGGCCCACCTAAAGTTGGGTCATTCCTCTTGGGCCAAAGTTCTTTGACCAGGGCATTATAAGAGAAAATATAAACACAAAGCTATTACATTAATATTAAAATATAATACCCTTGAAAGAAAGTCTCAGTGTCAGTATGGTGAAGGTTAGGCCTATCAAGTTATTAAGACTATTGTCCCTTGGTTCGAATCTCGTATATAGAATCCAGTTTCTTACTTTCTTTTTTTAAAGGACAAGTTCTACTATTGAAATAAAACTGAACATCAAACATGTCAAATGAAATGTAAAATTATAAGTTATTTTACCATGTTTACCCATGCAATGTGTTAAGCTTTTATACGCCTTACGTTCTGGAGTTTTGTTTTTTAAAACTCTTATCTCTTATTGCGTTAATCCGGGCTCACTTTTCGCGATAACTATTATTTTTTCCTTGCATTTTTTACAAAAACAACATTCTCATCATTCATGTATTTCTCTTCAAAGATGTTTTTCTCCATCGATAATTATTTTGCAACTTTTGTTTAAAAGCTACAAGACCTCAAAGCTATAATGGAAATAGAATACGAGCAATCAATATGTTCGTACGCGTTGGCAACAACACCCTATCATTCTGTACATGTACGCTAAATTCTGCGAAGTTCTTATGAACATTAAGTTCATAAAATTAAAACAACAAGACACCCGAACTAACCAATAATTAAATGATTTCAATACTAACCGAGGAGATCAATCATCTTCATAATCCAGAAATGAAAATAAACATGCAAGGGTTTATTTCACTTCAACTACAGGCAACGTTATCAATCTAAAACCTGGAAACTTGTTTCTTGGAAAGAAGTGGCCAAAGGTTTTCAATATATGCACCGCGCCAGGAATTCAGTTTGAGAGGTCAGAGTGGTAACTAAATAATCCCAGTGCATGGCAGCTTTCCTTTGCTCCTTAATTATATAAATATATATATATATATATATATATATATATATATATATATATATATATATATATATATATATATATATATATATATATATATATATATATATATATATATATATATATATATATATATATATATATATATATATATATATATATATATATATATATATATATATATATATATATATATATATATATATATATATATATATATATATATATATATATATATATATATATATATATATATATATATATATATATATATATATATATATATATATATATATATATATATATATATATATATATATATATATATATATATATATATATATATATATATATATATATATATATATATAAATATATATATATGTATATATACATATATATATATATATATATAAATACATATATATATATATATATATATATATATATATATATATATATATATATATATATATATATATATATATATATATATATATATATATATATATATATATATATATATATATATATATATATATATATATATATATATATATATATATATATATATATATATATATATATATATATATATATATATATATATATATATATATATATATATATATATATATATATATAAATATATATATATGTATATATACATATATATATATATAAATACATATATATATATATATATATATATATATAATATATATATATATATATATATATATATATATATATATATATATATATATATATATATATATATATATATATATATATATATATATATATATATATATATATATATATATATATATATATATATATATATATATATATATATATATATATATATATATATATATATATATATATATATATATATATATATATATATATATATATATATATATTAGTACTAGTTTAAGCCGAATTTCACCACTTTTTGAGCAACCGAAAATTGTGGTTATGCTGTTATTGTGTAGGCCTACGTACAATTATGAATTTTATTTGTCTATGCATACAATTTGATACACTATGTAAGCGTTGTAGACCCTTCTCCTTTGATAAAAACTCTCATTGTTTGATTTGTTTAATGAGAGTTTAACGGCACCACAACAGCAAGGGTCAAATTGTGCCTGAGAGGTTAGAACATTCCAGAGGTAGGAAGGAGAGTAAACAGTGGGAGATTGAGAGAAACACGAGAACTAAAAGCCAGAAATCTGTGATCGAGAGAGGTGTATGGGTGGAAAAATAATGTAGAGAGAGAGGGGGTGGGGAAGGAGGACTAAATATTTCATTCATTTCATTTCATTTATTTTGTTTCTTCACAACATTAACATATGTACAACAGAATGACAGATAACAAGCTGTGGTAGAAGTTTGAAGCAAAAAGAAGTAACATAATACGATATATACAATATAATACAATACAAATGATGTGAAAGGAAGTGCCTTAAAAAACTCTTGTGAGCTTCACTAGTAAAACACTCCCTGTAATTACTCTAAGTATATGGTTGTAGAGGGAAGCATGATGAAGGAAGGAGATAATTTTGTCCAGAGTTGTTTTTGGAAGAGCTCGGCTACCGAGTTGTGGGCAGTGAGCGAAGCTCTGGGAAGTTTGTACAGGGGGCAAGCAAGGAGAATGTGACGGACTGTGAGGGTGCAATGCAAATGTTGCAGAGGGGTGGGGGAGCCAGTAAGGAGCCTGGGACTGAGTGAGGTGGGTATGACCTATTCTAAGGCGGGTAATGTGGACGTTGTCGACACGGGATAGGTTGTGAGGAGTGGGTTTGATCGGAATGGTGGGCTGGATGACGTGGAGTTTGTTATCAATTTGGGAGTCCCATGAGGTTTGCCAGCGGCCACGAATAAGGAAGTGATAAGCGGTTTGATGTCAGAAAGGGTTTTGGGAAAAGGGGTAGGGGAAGGGTGGGGGCAAGCTTAGCAGCTGCATCAGCCCTGTAATTGCCAGGGCTGCCAACATGGCTGGGTACCCAGAAGAAAATAATATGTTTCCTACGGAAGAGGATGGGGGGGGGGGGGGAGAAGAATACGATGGATGAGGTGAGATGTGGAGTTATCCCATTTAACATTGAGTAATGAAGTAAGGACAGCCTTGGAGTCAGAGAAGATGGCAAAGTGGCTGAGCGGAGAGTATTCAATAAAGTTGAGGGCGAGGAGGATCGCTTTGGCCTCGGCCGAGAAGATGGATGAGTGGGAAGCCTGCCACTGAGGGTGATGTCTTGGATGACGGCAGCAGCAGCTGTCTTGTCGCCTTCCTTGAGCCATCAGTATAGATGGAGATATAGTTTGAGAGTTGGTCTTTTATTTGGTTGTGGAGGTTGATGAAGAGGTTAGGGTGGGTTTGAGTTTTGTGATGAGTGGAGAGGTCCAGGTGGATATTAGGGAGGGGGTGGCCCAGGGAGGAAAAGTGGGCCAGGAGAAAGTGCTGAGAGTGGTGGGATTGATGCCGAGATGAAGAAGGTCTGATTTGATGCGTAAGCTGAAGGGAGGAGATAGGGTTTTAGTACTATCAAAGAGGGTGGAAAATTGGGGTATCTAATGAGGTTGTAAACAGGGTTCTTATTCATTGTTTGAAAGAAAATTTACTTTTTTTTTTTTCTTTCAACTTTTAACAATCCCTAATTGTTGTTTGTTTGTTTAGTTTAATGTACCTTTCTTTGGGATATTTATGCTCCTAAAACTAAAAAAACATGGGTCTCATCAAGCAACCTCCATGCGCGTGGCGAGACTGGATAGGGAAGGTTTCCTCCGTCTACATCAGGTCTGTTCAGGAAATCTTCCTTAACTAATACTTGAATTATAATTCACTCATCTTTTCATTATATCGCACGATTCTTACTTGATATGATGGTAATATCTTATAAGTGAAATAAAATCCATTTCAACATACATGTATGTAGTACAAACATTTACTACTTGTATTGCAAAATGACTGGTTAAATGTTATTGAAATTGCAAAAGATTGCAATCAATATTAAAGTTTTTCTCCAACAGAACAAATAATGAGCCAAAGACATGTTTCAGAGTTTCATGTTCAGAAACGAGTGAAAATGCAGTAATGCAAAAGGATAACTTTGTAAATACCTTGTTTTTGTCAGTTGCAGAAATGAAATATACTTTTACTGTTGTATGAAATATAAAGCTTCTTTGGTTTCTTTGTAGTAGTACAATTCTTAAAAGATAAAATAGTGTTACTTTTGAAACTGGAAAATAGGGGTATTTTATAGGTTGTAGATTCGTAAAATTGCAAAATATAAGGTGTTTTTGGAACTGAAATTTTCAAGAATAGGTACAACTTTGTGAGAGAGTGACACCGTTGGGTGTTAGCTATAACAAAGTCAACACAAACTGCACTCAGCGAATAATAATGAACGGCAGAGAAAGATTCTTCAGGTTCCGGTCAAGTCCTTAACATGCTTAAAGGATTAGTTCAGGGGTCAAGCAAGACCATAGTATATCAAAGAGGACTTCAAAAGAAACAAAATGGTGAAAAAAGCATTCATAAATCTTATTCCGTTACGGAGATATTTCAGTTTTAGAGTTGGTATTATTTTTGTTGAAACGACTGAAATCAGACTAGTTGTGATGTAACTGCCTCAGATTCCTCAAAGTCTTTATGTATTCTATCATAATTTGTATTGCGATTTTGTGGTTTAGAGACCATTAGATATGTCAGGAAAGTAGTAAAACAGAATATTGTAAGAATAATTATAATTTACCACCTAAAGAAAGTTTGAGGGAGAATGATTCCAAGACTGGGAAAAAGTTCAATCAATTTTTTTAAACATCATCAATTGTTAAGAATGTGAGAATAAGGGCGCTGACCTTCCATAGTAGACTTACTACACCAGTCATTTCTAGAAAGATAAAACAGAACTTTAAACTTGAATATCTTCTTAACGGAATAAGATTTTCAACGGTTTCTTCACCATTTTGTTTCTTTGAAAGTCGTCTTTCAAAAAGATGAACTTGCTTGACCACTGAACTTATCCTTTAAAGTTCCAATGGTTTTACAGGTCAATAACAATCAGACATGTGCGGAAAAATACAGCAAACGATACATAATAAATAAGAGATACCATAACACAGGACTTGGCGGTCATCATCATCATCATGTAGTCGTCGATTCTCAACGAAGACTATCCTTCAAGGTCGTCATCATCCTCAGTATTTATAGGAGCACATAGCCATCTCCAGGTTGATCTATTGTTTGAAGAGATATCCAATCCTCTGGATCAACGTTTCGGTGCTTCATGTTCCACTTCAAAGTATCCTTGAAACGCAGCAGTGGTCACCCTTGATTGCGGGTCCCAAATGACAGTTGGGAGAACAGTACATGGCGCGGCAGTCGTTGTGAGTCCATCCTCTGAACATGACCTGCCCAACGTAAATTAATTATGTTGAAACAGTAGCTGCTCCATGCTTGAGAGTCCTGCTTTCTTCAATATAAACATTTTGTCACTTTCTACCACCATTTCACCTTCATTACTATTCTGAGGTGTCGCATCATGAAAGAGTGTAGTTTTTCTCTTGTTAAATTTGCTGTATAGTGTCCACGCTTCAACTCCATACAATAGGGTTGAGAGTACCAATGCTCGGTAAACCTGGCACTTTATCTTCACTGACACATGAAGTTGTTCCATAATCTTTAGTATAAGCGCCCAAAAGATGAGCTGGCCTTCGCCATTCTCTGACACACTTAGTTTTCGACCGGATATAGTGATTGCTGTGTCTCCATCATTCTTCTGTGGTGAATGCACCAACACCTCGATTTTCTTTATATTCATCTGCAGCCCACATTTGGTAGCTGCCACTGCAAAAGCATCTGTAAGACGCTGCATCCTCTCTCGAGAATGTGCCACCAGAGCACTATCATCCGCAAACAGTAATTCTCTGACGAGACTGACTCAAAGTGGATAGAACATACGCTTTTCCAATACCTTCCAAGTAAACAACTTTCCTGATTAAATAAACCTGAACACCTGATCAGATCTAACTTTCTGATTGGAGGAAAGTACCATATTATGTAAATCAAACTCATGGTGACACTTAAGGTGATTGAATGTCTAAGGTCCCATGATTAACCCATTGGACAAAAGTATACAAGTATGTAAATGTTTGCAGATGAAGCCTAAGCCACGCTATGCTTGTGATCAACATGTGAAAATCATGCAACACAATCTACAAACTAAGAATACATATTCAAAGACTGACGTCACTCAATTCTTAGATGTACATTTGATATATATAAATCAATATACTTCTAGAATTATTATTTGATAATTCTGGAACCACGGCCATGAAACCAATTTAAAAAATTGAAATATAACTTTAACTCGTAAGCAATCATAACAATGTAACTCATCTTAATAAAATCATCCCCATAAAAGATAAAACAATGAACATCTCAAGGTATATGCTTTATACACCAAACACTTCGAAATATATGATTTGTAAAGATTATCTCGGAACACAACAAAGTACACACCCTATTTGGGCCCCAAATAGTATCTACATGGTCACACCAAGTAGACATAACCGAGGTTGTTGGCAGTAGGTCATCATGAGCCAACAACTTCCATTCCAGAAATTTTGTCAAGAAAATCTAGCTTTGAAGTTATACTTTACAGTGACATTAGGACCATTACAAGTTACCACTACGACGACGCCTCCGCAGATGCTTAGTGATACTCATTACAGTGAGGGGTATTAAGTTTATCCTGGATTTATAAAAGATACATTTTTCAAGGACATGCTTGATTTAAGTTTAATTATATTTAGTTCATGCAAAATGAGTGATGAGAGAGGCATGAGCTCGAAATTTGTATGTAATTATTTTCTCCCGAGATGTTATTCTATGCATGGTTTACAGGGGTTAGTGGCCGAAAAGTGAGGGCGTATTTTTCTGAAGTCTCAGTAATATTGGAACACGCTTTTCTCGTGCACGCGATGGTACTAAAAATATTTGATACGAACGTTGAAATTAATCATAGTTATTTCTTATGAATACGTAGTAAGTAAAAAAATTAACGACACGAGTAATCGGGTATCAACTATTAGACTTAGTGTTATTTTAAAATTCCCTTAACTTGGCAAAAATGATCCCAAAATACTTTGCGACCGAGAACTCCTTTAAACAGTCCGGGAGCACTCCGAAAAACTGGGTACTTTGAAATACCCAAACAATTGGGTACTTTTTTGTATTACATCATCGCATGAGCCTACACATTTACTAGCCCACACTAAACGTATGGGGCTCTGGATTGTCCAAACTTTCACTGGATATCCTGAAATTTAAGAGACGGATAGTAAATAGGTATTTAAAACTTTTCACCGCTGCTTTTTTAATTTCAATGTCGGTTTTTTGAGAAATTCAATAAAACAGAATGCTAATAATCTGATTTTGATTAAAGGCACAATAATTTAAAAGGACGTAAGATTTTAGAGTAATTTTACGCATCTATTTTCTCCCTATTAAGTTTGTTTACCAAATCTTTTCTTCGCCAAATCAACAGCCTAGGGCTTTAAGATTTCAAAAATAGAACCTGACCAAAATAAAACCTAGAAACACTGGAAAACTGGTAAAATCAGTATTTTCCATATTTATATTTAACAACATGGCCTTAAAATCCATACATTATCTCCACAAACAGTCACTTAGCTGAATTTGATGAATGTCTAATATCTGCATCTCCAAGGTGATAGAGTTATTAAATGCTTCCTGTGTAGCCACTAATTTGTCTTTAAAAGCAATCATCCTGAACCATGGGGAAAAACCTAAAACGCTAAACACGCTTATTTTCTGATTATTAAAATTCATCAGTTGCACATGATATATGACACCAATAACTACCGCTTATTGAGCAGTTTTTGTTCCATTTTCAGTAAATAGAATAACAAATATAGAAAAACGTACCGGATAAACAATTTCTTATCATCTGTAGATCATGAAAAATCTAAGATGCGAGAATCTACATGTTTATCTGTTTATAAAATATCAAACATGCCAAAACGATGCAAAACAAGTGAAGACGAGAAACTAAGAACTGAACAAAGGGACAGGCTGACAGGAAAACACTTGATGCTCGAGATCTGTTTTGTTGATCTATGCCTTTACAGGAGAATGCAGAGATATGAAATCCTAAACATCCAAAATTTGTATGAAAATTATTTTAAAAAATGCACGAGGAGACTTGGAGTAATTCCTCAAGAAAATAAACTGGTGTTAGTTCAGCTATAGTGGTCCAAAAATTGCTCCCGTATACTGGTATATGAAAGAGGAACTCAAAAGGAACAAAATAGTGAACATGTGAGAAAAACATTCAAAAATCTTATTCCGCTAAAGCAGTAAGGAGATATTAAAGTTTAAAATTTGTGCACAAACGACTGAAAATAGACTAGTTGTGACATCACACCCGCAGATTCCTCAAAGTTTTTATTTATTATATCTTATTGTTTTCTGTAATTTTGTGGCTTAAAAACCACTGGATATGTCAGGAAAGTCGTAAAACATAATCTTGTAAAGGTAATTATAATTAAAAACCTAAAACAATTTGAGGAAAAATATTTCAAATAGTAAAAAAGGTAAATAAGTTTTCTTCTAATGTTAAGAAAGTGAGGATGCCAACTTTCTACAGTAGTACTTAATACATCAGTCTACACAGATAAGACAGAACTTTAAACTGAATATCTCCTTAACGGAATGATATTTTTAAATGCTTTCTTCACAATTTTTTTTATTCCACCTAAATGTTGTTTGGGTCCCGGGTACCTCAACTTCAAATTTATCTTTCAAACAAGTGTCGTAAATGCATGCAAAGTGCATGGAGATCATTAGCTGCCATTTTAAGCCACGGTCCCTTAACACTGTGTAAATTAATGAAAGAAAAGGCACTTAACGACCTATTTATATACAACTCAGTTTTAATTTATTTGTTAATTTCAGTTTCTGATCTTAAAATTAATTTTTATGCAATAAACAACTTCTGTTGATATTAATTTTTGTTTTGTCGTAAAACCTTTATTCATGAACATGTTCTGATATCATTTTCAATTAAAGTGCGTCAATTTATACGGTGAACCCCCAAATAAGGCGTGCTTTATCTTATTTCCTTGAAAATGATCACTATACAACAAAAACACGGTATCTCAAGAACGGTCAACTGGATTCATGTCATATTTGGTACACAGATAACCCATGGTCTGTAGTTGTGCTTAGTTGTTTTTGGTGGTGATATCATGCATATTAATAAGTGGGCGGGGCTTAAAGGGAACATTTTGAAAAGTGATAAATGAGCAACTATATGTCCGTTTTGTGTCATATTCTTCATGATAAATTTTGTTGGTTATTTTGTACATGCTTATGTTATCAGCAAATGTCATTGATATGCATGAGGCGTGGCTTAATGTGAATGTCCTAAATGTAAAGTAAACATCATACTGCATCTCATGAACGATATATCAGATTTATGCTACATCAGGGGTCATGGTCGGTACATATGTTCTTATGTTGTGTAGTGATGTCATAAATATTAATGAATAGGCGGGGCTTGGCACAAATTATGGCTGTATGGGTGGGCTCCTGCTTTGATGTACTGATCTTGCTAGAAAAAAGTTAGAAAGGTCATCTCATTCGATGACGTAATCTGACAGCACTCTGTCCAGTTGGCTCTTAATCCTAGCTACAGAGTTTGGTGGTATTACCAGAGAGTGTGACGTCATTCGCCCTATACTATAGAGTGTGACGTCATTCGCCCTATACTACGTATAGTCCGAAGGCCGAGAGCTGAAACTCCTATACCTCAGTGCGTGATACTTTTTGGTTCGTCCTCCACCCATGTTGGTTCCAAGTGAGGGCAGTAGATATGTCGGTACATTGAAAATGGGAGTCAATAAAAAAAAACTAAAAAAAAACTGCAAATTTAATCTAAAAAATGAAAATTGAAATTCTTTATTTTCATAAATTAATTATATTTATATTAGTTTTATTCATAACTTGTCTTTCTAATCAAAATTAACGTTCATTTTATTTCTAAAAAGAACACAAAAACAACGATTTCTTTTTACAGTACAGCAGGACGACGATACTTTAGTGCAGCGTTAGATTTGTAGACAGGCATGTATCGCACCTATTAACTTAGGCCTAACTGATAAGTATATTTCAAGAAAACTACTACGCGAACAACTTTTCTGATCAGGAATAAATGTTTAAAACTAGTAGATGTCTTGAACAATTTCAGTAAACCTAAAATAATGTGCTATCTTCATTGTGCCAGTTGTTGTTGAACAGTCTGAAGCTAGCTAACGTCAAATGTACACCGTTACTTAGTTTAACCTTAACTGACCGACGTCAAACGCTGACAAATATGGGCAATAATTTCAGTTTTGAATAAGTTGCTTAACAAATCTTATTTCATTCAGACCTGTATGTGGCGATTTATTGCTTCAAAAAGCGTTGCCAGGGTAATCTTGGGTCATTGTGTTGCCTAGCCAGGCTACAGTAACGTTAGTGTAACTTAGGCCTACATTGTGTGAAACCACTTGCAATTTGGTAGCATAACATTAGAGCTAGGTTATGTACATTACCATGGTATTGACTTGTAAATGGCTGTCATGATAAAAAAGGCCATTTTGAGATGCAGCATTACAATTGTTAGCTAGGGTGGGTGGGCATGAGACCAATATAGGCCTAGGTTTAATTAGTTTTATAGTTGGTTATCAACAAAACACCCATCAAACAAAGTCTAAACAAACTGACCAACTGGCAGATAGGTGTGTATAAAACAAAGTAAAAGTAAGTTTAAGTCCCAACTTGCTTAGATAGAGATACAGTAGATCAAATTGCTCACTTATTACTTTTATTTATATTTCAATAAACTATTAAGTTTTAAGTTTCATTCACATTTTTCTGTTCAACATCATTTACCAACAATTGCAAGCCCTAAATTCATAAAGTTTAAATTAAAAAATAATTATAAAACTATTTGGAATGGGCCTATATATTGTATTGTGGCCTGCATTTTTATTCTATGTGTATTATTTATTAAAGTTGCTTTCAATTTGTTTGCAAAAGTTTCTTAAGCTCTCAAGTTGGGAAGATAAAAAAGCTCCACTTGAAAATTTTGCTTTCATGCAATATCTCTTCACATTGATAGGCAATCTTTAGTTCTGCTCTCATTTGTTTTTGCTTTGATATCCAATAAACAAATTATTACAGTGCAATAGTATTCCAACTTTTATGTTGTATGATTGTTAAAAATCATTGGCTGTACTACAGAGTACGAATATTTTTTGCAATGTAAATTAATTTTGTACCAGATATTAGTGAGCTGAATACCTGTATATCATTTTGTAGTACACAATACCCTGCCTTAATTGTTTTCTGACTCCAGGTACATGTATAATTTTTCTTGGTAGTGAAATGTACTATTATCAGGTTATGAGGATATGACATGGTAATTTTAGTGTACCCTTTTTGTACATAAAATTTGTCTGCCTAACCAAAAAAAAAGACACAAACCCCAAGTGAAAATTCAACATGAAAACCAGCAGACCAGGCTTTTATTTGTAGTAAACAGACATAAAAAATCACAGTCTTTTACTAGGCTTAACTCAGTTGAATATAAGCCACACTTTACAACCATGGGTAACTATAGTTGTTAGACTACATAAGAAGAAGCTCAGATTTTGTTGATTTCTGTTTCTTTCTTAAAAACTCATATTGTGAAATAATAACATACTGTGGTATATCTATACCTACATCAACATCACTTTACAAAGTTTGCTGATTTCAGCTAAAGCTGTAGTGATAAGTACAGTGGAGGACTTATGGCAGTATGTTCATCTACAGAAGATGTCTCATAAGGAAATTGTCAGGAATGCTTGTAAAGTTGATTATCAGTTGTTAAAGTTAAATTTATACAAGTGATCATTGCAGAATATCAAAATTGTGATGTCAAAGCTTGTAATTTTGTTACCTCCACAATGAAGTCCCAATTCCTCTATTATAAATGTACATGAAAATTCATAGGAATGATTTTTGGAAGTTAATGGCAGAATACTATGTTTTGATCTGTTTTTAAAAACATGAATTTACACACAATTTCATGTAACCTGTACCAGTTATTTAAGTTAATTGATGTACTTTTCTGTATTATTTACAAATTATTTCTTTTTACCCTACACACAATTGAATTATTTAACTGTTTAATGTGTTCCCTTCAACACCACAAAGTTGATAGGTTTGAGATGGGTATGACAAACTACCACTTCATTGGGTTGACCCACATAATCTGATAATAAGAGTTAATAGCTTTTCCTGACAAAATGAGCCCAACTGTAACAATAATTGCATGTATCATAGAGCTAGTTTGTGAGTTATTTGTCTTCACCTTATGTTTGGCATACATAATGTTCCCTTCACAAGTATCCAAATATGGGTTATTTCATTTCCAGTATCCATGAATTCTTTGCCAAGTTTTGTTTAAATTCAGGCAGTATACACAACAAATCACCAGGCGAATCAAGTAGGTTTGGGCAGCTAATTTGAAGCAAATTATAGCCTAAATTCTTGTTAATGTTATAGTCAAGTTGTAACTTGCATGTAGTCTTGCAAGAATGTAGCTATTAGTCATATCCCACAATACACCTTTTGACATGACTAGTGGCGTTCGTGAGGCCGCAGACCAGTAAACAAAAGCAATCCTACAATGTCAGCATACAGAAACGGGTTCAAGTGAAATAAATTATGGCCAAACGATGGTAAATAATTCAAATCCATAACTAACAAGAATGTAGCCTTTTTGTAGGTCTAACGGCTAGGTCTGTATTTGAATAGGTTAGTTGGCAACTTAAATTCTTCAACCTTTTTCATACTACCCGATAATCCCGAGCCTAAACTAGGCTTCAATAACTAGGCCTAGATCCACCTTAGTTAATATTACATTGTGAATCTCTAGGATCCAAATGTCTGACTGCGTACGCCTAGCTTTTTATAAAATAAAAACAGGCAGACTACAATTACTACGGAACCGGGGGTGTACAGGTGGCTAGGGCCGGCCCATCGCTAACGTTATTCATTAAATAGGCCTTGTATAAAACATATTGAAGTTAGTTGCCATTGAATGAGTAACAAATCGGCGATTTCTTCGATCAGTCGGTCACATCCATGTGTTCTGAGTGCAGCGCATCGATCTATATTTCTTGGAAAGACTCTGGTAGAAGCGTATACCAACTGACTAAACAAAATGTTTGTTTTCTTCCACTCTTAGTCAAGTCGATGAGTCCCATTATTTCTAGGTATTACCATGTCCGCGGTGTGAATTCGGCGGAATCTGACTAGCTGACTGACAGAGAAATCAATTAGCAGATTAGTAACTGCATCTCCTGGAAACAGCTGTGTGACACATATTTAATTAGTTCAGATGAAAATCTAATTATGATGTCCTTATGATCTCGCAAAGATTTGTATCTTTGGAAAATGAATACACGAAGCACGTCAAGATGAGAAAAAAAATGGTGAAACTAATGATAGAAAGCCTCAAAATTATGACGTAGACACATGTAACCTGCCATTATTGCTTCCATAGGCGTAGGAAGAGGGGGGCAGGGGAGGCAAATTTTCCCCTGAGATGATTTAACCGAGTCCCCGCGGTTGCATGCTTTCTTCCCGGTTGGGAGATGAATTTGGGAAATTTTAACTTGCCAAATTTTCCCGAAAACTAGCCAAATTTTCCCGAAATTGAAGAAAAATTGAAGAAATATTCCGAAAAGTGAAGAAATTTCCAGAAAATAAAGAAACTTCCGAGGAAATATGAAAAAAACTGAAGGGGTTTTCTCGATTAGCCGCAACTTTTGATAGAAAATCAATTCAGCAGTGCAATTTTCCACTTGCCACCTAAATTTTGGGGGCTTTTCCACCTGGTGA
>JAIGNY010001380.1:782500-800000 GCA_020152595.1 Chiridota heheva
TGGAACTGTTGTTCATATGTTGAAATTAAAAATAAAATTTTCTAAAGGTAGACAAAATTTATGATCCTCATGTGGTGAACATGATATTAGGACACAAATTCGTGGCATACTACATTTATAAAGTATGACAAAAAAAGATTGGAAAAGGATAGGACTTTTATCACTGGAGTCAATGGGAAATTCAATATTTGGGGAATATTTCGTTTTTGATCATAACAACTACTGACTAGGCTGCACTTTTTCTTTGTCAGTTTGTTATTCTTGTTCACCTAATTGTTCAAAACATTGGCTATACCCTATAGGGCTTTTAAAAGGTGTAAATGACAATATTTAGATGACCCCATTTTGTGTTGCAAGCCACACCTTGTTTCAACATACCCCGTAGGTGGGTTTAGTTGGAACAGGGAGTTGGCATTCTAACGCCAACTCCCTAGTTGGAACACCTGATAGGCATGTTAATGGTGGATTACGTAACCATGAAATAATCTCAACTTTTCATACGTTGCATTTGTTACCCTCATGTGTGTTCTTATCGTGTTATGGCAGGGAGCTGTTACTTTGTGACACCTCCCTGGTTATAGTTCTTATTGTGTTATAATATTGTTACCTGAATAAAAGATTTCTTGAAATAAGAATTGTTTTTGTGAATTTTGTTCCGACACTCCCTTGTCTGCCAGTCAGCATAATTATTAAGTGATATTAGTCACGGTCACAATTAATCAATTGTCCATACTATAAGAAGCTAAACGTGAGTCATATTACGTAGGGATAGACTTTTTAAATATATTCATAAATTGAATATTCATCATGACTTGAATATTCATTATCTCTGATATTAACATTTTTCTATACTTTGATTAATACGGAATGAAACAAGGGACTGTTGTGCTATCTCCCTGTCGATATCATCTCTAGATCTGATGACGATGCTGTTGTTTTTTTTCCAAGAATTTTGATTATAAATACGAGAGCAATCTCGTTAGGAACGGAATAATCCCAAGTGTCATCTGCGGTTGACAGGCAAGAATTATGGGATTTAAGAGAACACTATAGAAAAGGTGTAATTTGTGATAACTTTCCAGTTAGGCCTCTTTGACCTGATAAAAGGAATATTGAGTTCGAACAATCTTGGAGAGTTTTAGTTCATTCAATTATACCATGATGAAGCTCGGCTCTCAGTTTGCATCCGATAGCGTCTCATAAGCTAACAGTCCTGACCTGACATTGGGAGGTTTTAGTGTATATTGGGCCTGTTGAAAATTCATCTTGAGCAAAGAATGCATAATGGAGAAAGACGGGGTTAACATGTCCTAGAACGTCCAGTCGTCCGAAGTTTATACGCACATGAGTGATCAAAGGTTTAGAATGACCATGCACCACAGTGTAGTTTTAAAGCAAATTTCATTGGGCGACCACAATCATCAATGGGCGGATTCAGAAGGTGGTAGGCCGGAGGCTATCCCCCTCCCCACCCCCTCCCCACCCCTGCTCTCCCTTCCTCCCTCCTTCCTTCCCCTGAGATTTTTGGGTGATACTTTTTGACCATGAGATAATTCTTAGTAGGCCCTAAAGGTTCATGTAAATTTTCTTCAATTTTCGGTATAAATCTTATTTAATGTTTGGGAAATCTCTTTCAATCTTTGGAAAATTTTCTTCATTCTCGTCCAATTTTTCTTCGATTTTCGGTGAATTTTCTTAAATTTTCGAGAAATATTCCTCAATGCTTGGGAAATTTTCTTAATTCTCGTGCAATTTTCTTAAAGTTTCGAAAAACTTTTGTTTTATTTTCGGCCCTCTTTTAGATTACCATTAGAATATAAAGCAAATAATTCAAACAAAAACAAAATAAATATAAAAAGCAGAAGCTAAGAAAATCAATGAATAAACAAGAAATACATATTGGAAATAGTATAAATGCATTCATAAAAACATAGTAAAAATCAAACATCAAGATTGCGTTTAAAAGATTAAAGAGATTGGCTTGTTCTTTCTATAAATTATTTCATATTTTGACCTCAAACGATAAAGCTTTTTCAGTAGAATTCAGTTCTGCAGTATGGTGGCATCCGTAACATTTTTGACTCTTTGGATCTTGTTTTGTATGAATAACAATATTGGATATATATAACAATATTGGAGATGCGATATATCGGATATAACGTTTCCTCTTACTGTGGAACAATATTGGTTATGCGGTAGCACGTATGCATTAAATACTAAAGGCATCTGTTGGTTGGAAAAATTGTGCCTGAATTTTCGTAGAAATGCGAGCTTTTTTCTTTCTTTTTCTCTTGCAAATATTATGAATATTTTCTTTGAAATTCAGAAAAGTATCAAACATAACACCTCAGCATTTTTTAATATTGGTTTGTGCTAACCTAAAACCATTTAGCGAAACATTGAGATCACCTGAGACTCGTTTTAAGGCATTTAGTGCTCCAATTGGCATAATACAGGTCTTTTTCAAATTATTTTGTATCCACTTATCAACACTTTTCAGACATCCTTCTAATAGATATTCAATTTTAACTCTGCTTTGACCAAAGACTGAAATTGTTGTATCATCAGCATACGTGTCAATATGGGTGGGGTTTTTCTTTACTACAGTCGGCAGATCATTAATGAAAATAGTAAGAAGAAGAGGGCCTAGTATTGATCCTTGTGGTACTTCAATACTTATATGTTTATCATCTGACACAGCTATTTACTAAAAACTACGTCTTTCTTGAAGATTCGGAAAACCACCTGAGTGCTAATTTTAAGCAACCATAAAGCTCCAGCTTGAAATGTGATGATTCACATAATGCTTTACTTAGATCAATAAAAGAAACAACAATTAAAAATCCTTCATCAATTTTTTTAGACCAAAAATGTAACCTAAAGGTAACAACGCTATTTCACATGACAGCATGAATGAATGGGTCGGAAACCGGACCGAATTTCATTTAAAATACTGGGTCCTACAATATTGTACCGAACTGATTGTGCAAAGCCCTTTCAATTATTTTTGTGACGATTGGCTGATTGGGAGAATCAATATTGGTCTATCATTGTCTGTACAGCTATACTTCATGTGTGTCACCTGCTTTGTGAATAGGTGTTACCCGAGCACTTTTCCAAAGGTTAATTACAAAAGTGAGCAAACTACGTAAATTTGTGCCATTTTTAGTACTAATGCCATCGGATCCTGTTACCATGGTTGCTTTATTTAATGGCATCTTACTTAATTAATTTTTTACAAACTCTTCTGTGAGTAATTTTAAATCAAAGCAATTTAGATCATTATGGCTGCGTTCATACAGTCATACAGTCATGGCAGTGAGCCTGAGTGAGGATTCATAAGAACTATTATCATTCTCTGAACATATTTTGACTCAATGTTTTCACCAACAGAAACGAAATAATTATTGAACTCATGAGCTACAAGGATCAGTAATCTCTTCATCATCCTTGACAATAAAAAAGGGATTTCATTTACTGCCTTTGGTGAAATCTTTTTCAAAACTTTTTAGAACATACCTGGGCATTGTGCATTTTCCAAAATAGTATTTTGCACATATCTTGTGTTGACTTCCCTTAAATAATGACCTACTTTGTTTCTCATGTCCATTCACAACAGGCTTTCTTGTGAATATAATCCCTTTCTTTCATTATTCGAACGATATCAGGCGTGCTCCAAGGACATGTTTTTTGCCTTTTCCTTTTGTTTTCAAAGTACAAAGGCGCATGTCTGTCAAGTATTTGCATGAAGAGCATATACCAGTAACTCCATGCAGTGTTTACATCATCCATAAATTCGATTAAATGAAACAAAAAGACACTTTCATAAAGACACTCTCATCAAATCTTTTGAAACTTTTTAATTTTACAATATTTTGAAATTCTT
This sequence comes from Chiridota heheva, assembly GCA_020152595.1. Taxonomy (NCBI): domain Eukaryota; kingdom Metazoa; phylum Echinodermata; class Holothuroidea; order Apodida; family Chiridotidae; genus Chiridota; species Chiridota heheva. The sequence goes on from JAIGNY010001380.1 coordinate 786,387, forward strand.
TGGGGACCATTTAGGATGGTAAAAATGAATTAATGGTCACTTACATGCTGATGATATACTGATGAATATCTTAATTCGTCGTAAAGATCAATTAGTGTTTGCGTGTTACTTGGTATTCTAGTAGAAATTGAGATAAGTTGGTTCATCAATAACAAATTTGTATTAAAAATAAGAGTATTACAATTAGAATCAATTTACACAGGTTTTAGAAATCACCCAAAATAGTTAGCTCTTTTCCTTGATCAAGGAAGGACCTTCCCCATCACTTGGTAGAAACTTTCAAAATAAGAAACTGGTGAATGTAGTGGTCTATTCAACAGCTCAAACATCCACAAGTACATAGCTTTTCTGCAATAATCCTTTAATTCTATCCAAATCACTTCCAATTCGCATTCTACAGTTCTAGGTCCATCCTAAATATCTTTTTAAAGTTGAGATTTTTGCTCAATTCTCGTGCAATGTTCTTCGATTTTCGAAAAACATTCTTCATTCTCAGGCGAATTTCCAAGCTTGTTTTGGGAGAATTTTTCTTCGGTTTCGGTAATGTTCTTTTTTGGAAAATTTCTTTCAATGTTTGTAATATCTCTTATGGAAAATTTCTTTCATTCTCGAGGAATTTACTTCAAATATCGAAAATTTTCCTACATTTCAGTTGGGGCAATTTTTTTTCGATTTTTGGTAGGCCTACATTGTCATAAATTATCTGAAAATGTTGCCAGCCTGAGATTTTATCAAAATTTCCAATGAATTCCCCACATTTTCCTTCCAAATTTTTGTTAATAATTACTCATTTAAAAGAAAACCTGCAATAGGGAAGGTGAAATCCTTTCAGGGAGTACCTTTCTCTCTTCTCCCGCTTCCAATAAGACTACCCTAGTCCCAAAATGTTCGCGTAATGATGACGAAGCTGCTTATGACGCGTTATTACATTGGTTTGGTTTGGTTTGGCCCCTGACATTTCATCCTGGCTCCGCCCCTGCAATCACCTAGTTGTGCGAGGCGCCAAGAAACATGTAAATTTGAGCATAAGTCTAATGTAACATGCATAAACTTTATTTCATATGATGTTGCCTGTTTTAAAAACTTTTATTCTACGACTGTATGAGAGCAACCGTTTTGTTGAAGCAAGGCGAAAATCCTGGTCGCCCAGTGATTAGAAATTTGTTAAATGTATGGGCGACCAAAATTTCTCACTGGGCGACCAAATGCTCGCCATGTTAGTACGTAAAAAATATCACAGATGCTCCAATCTGCCAACGACTGAAAATGAAGAGAACAATGTAACGTCGAACCTTTTTTTAGAAACTGTTGTAGTGCAGGTGGGATGATAGCGTTATGTTATGGACTCCTATCACCCCTCACTACATTATGATTCATTTAATTTTGTTAATTAGTTAGAGCATGGAGCTATTAACTGAGAGTTAATAGCTCCATGGTTAGAGCCACCAGTGAGACCGCGTTTGAATTTCAAGTTCACATGTTTCATAGCCACTTCCTCTCCAAACAGAGAAATGTTGAATATTATAATCATATCGACAATAACTCTAAGTAAGCAAGCATGTAAGCAAGCTTTATCACATGCACTTGTCTTGAACTCCAGACACATCATATCAGCATATTTTCGTAACTTACCTCCATAAAAAGTGGATTACTGAACCTTCGATATTATTGACAGGCTTTTTACTTCTCCGAACCAAGATGCCGACAACTAAAGATACAAAACGACGAGCTCAAGAAACGAAGAGTAGTGGCGCACACACTGAATATACCGATTCCGCGAAAAATGTGCCAACTGCAGAGGCAACACTTGAATCATTTCTTCCTGATATTGAACGGCTGATTCATACTCACCTTATTCAAGCAGTAAGTTCTCAAGATTTTCAAAGTAGAATTCTTAATGCCGTTATTGAAGCCGTTTCTACAACCGTTTCCACAAACATTCATGATGCTTTACAGCTCGAGCTCCATGCAAAACAAGAACAGATTGATGAAGCAAACGCCCAAATTAGTAAGCTTCAAAAGAGCAACGATATGCTGTATAATCAAATAGAAAACTTAGAACAATACTCAAGACGCAATTGTCTACGTATTCATGGCTTGGCTGAAAATGATGGAGAAAATACCGATATGTCAATTATTGATCTAGCGAAGCTATTGAAGGTGGATATGACCCCTGGGGACCTTGATCGTTCACATCGCTTACCATCCAGAAGAGATACCAACGATCCCCGTCCCGTAATAGTGAAGTTTGCAACATACAGAAAGCGTGATGAATTTTACAAAAACAGATCCAAACTTAAAAACCTACAACCCAAGATATACATTCACGAGGATCTAACCCAAAAAAGACAAGCACTTGTGCGTGATGCAAGAAAGAACGAAAACGTGGCCAGAGTGTGGACCCAAGATGGCAGGATTTATGCTGTTTCTAAATCCGGACGTAAATCCCTTATTCAAAGCCCATCAGACCTAGAAAAAGTCTAGCTTCTAAGATTCGCCACAGGACCATTACTTCCTTTATTTCATCATTACCTACCATGATTTACATAATAATCTGTTGGATCTGAAAATATACATATACCTTAGCTCAGCTATATCTCTTTCGTGGGTATTTAACGTACTTGGATGCCTTCTTCGATCTCTTCATACAAAGTCACATTTTTTTTAAGTGCCATGTCATTCACTTACAATACGGATTACTCACTGCAATTGATCTTGAACAATGGTATTTCAACAACCATCCTCACTATGTCAACTTCAACTTCTACAACATGCATTCCGGAAAGTTACGTGATGAAACTTTTTCTTTGATCAACGTTCTCTAGAGTTCTTTCATTGTTGCTGTTTCTTTTCTTTTATTGTCTTTTGTGTGACACTTGTGTTATGTCATTGCTAATGCATAATGGTCAATGCGGGTTTTGTCTTAAGAATTTACAACAAAATTCAGATTTGTATTTCAGATGCAATAAATGTCAAAATATTTTTTTGTATCATGAAACTTGTCTAAACTTCCAACTATGCAAACAATTAACAGACAGGAATAATATCTCATGTATTCATTGCATTCCAATGTTTAGCCAATTATTTAGAAATATGTCGTTCCCTAGCCCAAGTATAAATGACGATGGTGGAAGCAATACCATTTTTGACCAAATGCTCCTTTCCTTATCACAAAATTGTGACTATCATGAGGATCTTAATGTTAATATCTCCCCATCTATTGATAATCATTTCTCCATATATCATAATAATATTAGAAGTCTTCCTGCTCATTTTGATGATCTTCAGGTCTATATTGCTTCCCTAAATTTTAACTTTACTGTCATGGGCATCTCTGAAACATGGTTCAATCATGTCCATAGTTCATCTTTATTTAAATTTGATGGATATTCTTTAGTACGTGTTGATAGGCCTGCCAAAGTTGGAGGCGGTGTATGTCTCTATGTCAAAAATAATATTTCATTTACTGTTTTAGATGACTTATCATTCTCCTCAGAACGTGATTTTGATTCTTTATTTATTGAAATTAATTGCGATCTGTTTTCAACTAAAGCTATTGTAGGTATTATGTACTGTCCACATGGTGTTGGTAGTATCTCATCCTTTGAAAAAATGTCATGCATCTTTGAGAAAATATCAAGTTACAACTGCCCCTGTTTTGTTATGGGTGACTTTAATGTTGACCTTAGTAAGGAAACTCAAGACTCACGTTCAAATGACTTTTTCAATTTGCTATTATCATGCTCTTTCTATCCGTTAATTTATCGACCCACTCGTGTTACCGATTCCTCAATGACATTAATCGACAACATATTTACAAATAAGCCGGAACTTCATTCCATAAATGGAGTCTTGATATCTGATATATCTGATCATTTCCCAATCTTCAGTGTTTTAAAAACACCATTTTTTCCTAAAAAAGTTAAAAACATTGTTCGTTTACGTAAATTTACCCCTATTCGGATTGATGAGTTCTGTTGTGAACTTTTCAGGGAAGATTGGTCCGAGGTTTATCATGCAACAAATGCAAATACAGCATATAATAAGTTTGTTTCAATTTTTCTTACACACTATGATAATTTCTTTCCCGTTTGTTCTTCAGTTATGAAATGTAATAAACAAAAAGTTGGATAACAAATGGTATAATCAAATCTTGTAAAACTAAGAATCAGCTTTTTAAGAGGTACAAAAGAAACCCTCTGCCCAGAACCGTAATGAACATAAAGTGTTTCGCAATAAACTCACCTCAGTTATACGTGTTGCCAAGAAAATGTATTTTGCTCATAGTTTTGCTAATTGTGCTGGTAATATAAAAAGTACCTGGTCTGTAATTAATAAGTACTGTAGGGAGGGAATGAAACAAACAAATGCCTAAATAAACTAACTCTCAATGAAAAACATATAATGCCCCTAAGGAGATATGTGATGCTTTTAATGATTATTTTATTTCAATTGGTTCAAAATTAGCAGGTGAAATCCCACCGTCTAATGAACATAATTTTGAGGAGTTCTTGCCCCCATCCAATCCTTCCACTTTTTTCTTCATCCTACAAATGATGCTGAAGTGCTTAGATTAATCAATGGTCTTAAATCTGCTGCTCCTGGTTTTGACGATATTTCCCCAAGTGTTGTAAAAAAATGTTCATTTATTATTTGTAAACCATTGTCGTATATTGTTAATCTTTCATTGTCAACAGCTTCTATGCCTGATAATCTTAAAGTAGCTAAGGTTATTCCTATTTTTAAAAGTGGTGATAAGGAGCAAATCACAAATTATAGACCTATTTCGATTTTACCATGCTTCTCCAAAATATTTGAAAGAATTGTTTTTGATAGGCTCATCAGTTTTCTGTTTTCTCACAAAATTATTTATAAATTCCAGTTTGGTTTCCTCCCTGGCAGGTCAACTGCTCATGCTCTGTTGCATCTCATTGATAAAATCACCCAAGCTTTTGAGAGAAAAGAAGTTGCCCATTGTACTTTTTAGACCTGTCAAAAGCTTTTGACACCCTGGATCACTCTATACTTTTGCATAAATTATCAACTTACGGTATTCGTGGCATGCCACTTGATTGGCTTCGTAACTATTTAAAATTTCGTCAGCAATTTGTATCCTATTCTTGTACTCAATCTTATTCCAAGTTTATTTCTTGTGGAGTGCCACAAGGCTCAATTCTTGGTCCTTTGTTATTTGTTATATATATAAATGATATGCATCGAATTAGCTCTGTTCTTTCACCTTCACTTTATGCGGATGACACCACTCTTTTTTACTCCCATCGTTCTCCTCATACAGTAATTGACAAAGCGGTTTCAGGTTTGAATAAGTATGCATCTTGGTTCAATGTAAATAAGTTATCCCTTAATGTAAAAAGACTACTTCAGTTTTCTTTACTCCTACTCGTCGTGACTGGTCCCTTTACCCCAAACTCTCCATTGGTGATGTAAATTTTAATCATTCCCCCTCCTCAACATTTCTAGGTGTATTAGTGGATTGCAATCTAAATTGGCAACTTCACATAGATTGTATCTGTAATAAATTAGCAAAAGGTACTGGTATATTAAATAGATTAAGAACACATTTTCCTGAACATATACTTAAGATGCTATATAATACTTTGATTTTGCCGTATATATCATATTGTAATGTTGCCTGGGGTGGTGCTTATCCTTCTCACATACAAAAAGCTTTTTCTTTTGCAAAAACGTGCCATTCAATTGTCACTGGTAGTCCTTTTAATGCCCATACCGCCCCGATCTTCTTTAAATTGAGAACTCTTAATATATTTGACCTCCATAAATACCAACTTGCTATAACCATGTATCAATATAAGAATAACAATTTACCCAATGCTTTTGACCATTTTTTCTCAAAACTTTTACAAAACCAGAGGTCATAATGATTACCGTATTCGAAATTTAAACACACTATCCCAACATTGTTTAAGATATACGGGTGTAAAAGTCTGGAATGACATACCGCAAGATATTAAAAACGTAAATAATGTCAAAACATTTAAGTTTCATCTTAAGAATTACTTTCTAAGCTTATATGATTCTATCTAATTCTGAATGTTTTTTTTTTTTTTTTCTTAAGATACCCCGTTTAATGTTGACTATTGATATATGATTTCTTTTCTTTTTCATGTTAAGTTTGTGTCGTAACATTTTTGTTAATTATGTTTTCATGGGGTTTCTGCCTCGATAAGCCTTTCTGGCTTGAGCAGATAACCCTTCACTATCCCTTGCAAATTGTCACAAATGTATGTAAAGCTCAATTATTATTTTCTTAACCTGTATATTGTTGTATTTGCAAGAGAGTGAAAATAAAGTTACAATCAATCAAATATAATTGAAGCCATTTTGTAATAGGCGACCGTGGAAAAAAGAAGAAGATATATATATATATATATATATATATATATATATATATATATATATATATATATATATATATATATATATATATATATATATATATATATATATATATATATATATATATATATATATATATATATATATATATATATATATATATATATATATATATATATATATATATATATATATATATATATATATATATATATATATATATATATATATATATATATATATATATATATATATATATATATATATATATATATATATATATATATCTATCTATATATATATATATATATATATATATATATATATATATATATATATATATATATATATATATATATATATATATATATATATACATATACATATATATATATATATATATATATATATATATATATATATATATATATATATATATATATATATATATATATATATATATATATATATATATATATATATATATATATATATATATATATATATACATATATATATATATATATATATATATATATATATATATATATATATATATATATATATATATATATATATATATATATATATATATATATATATATATATATATATATATATATATATATATATATAGTTATATATATATAGTTATATATATATATATATATATATAGTTATATATATATATATATATATATATATATATATAGTTATATATATAGTTATATATATAGTTATATATATATATATATATATATATATATATATTTTTATATATATATATATATATATATATATATATATATATATATATATATATATATATATATATATATATATATATATATATATATATATACTCTTTATATATATATATATATATATATATATATATATATATATATATATATATATATATATATATATATATATATATATACATTTCAATTCATATATATATACATTTCAATTCAAAGATGGCAGTCTTGCCATCGTCTATTGATTAATCTTGTCTTTTTCCTGGAAGAACAATAATGAGATATTACAGACAATACTGACAAAAGAATTTAGGTATATGAAAGGGTAGTAATTCACAAAGGGTAGTAATTTATGGTGAACTAAAATAGTTCCCCATAAAACTTTTACTGAAACAAATCTCGTAAAGTTTTGATATGCATAGTGAAGACCTATCCTTTCTCTACCATTCCTGAACGTTTTAACTTCTCAGCTTTCTCTCCAATGAAATGGGATTTCTCGGAAATATTTTTATTAGCTTTTTCTCTGAGGGTTCTCATTTTTGGATGGCGGAGTGATACCTTATTAGTTCCGTGCTACCGATATCCCGCTTGGCACAACACGTGGTCACTTAAAAACAATGCACTTATTAAAACTTGTTAAGTCGTGAACTCGTGACGAAACACTCGTGAATTCTTGATGAAAAACTCGTGAACTCGTGATGAAAAACTCGTGAACTCGACGGTGAATTCGTCACTTCTTAAGTCGTGAACTCGTGACGAAAATCTCGTGAACTCGTGAATTCGGGATGAAAAACTCGTGAACTCGTGAAGTAAATCTCGTGAACTCGAATTGTCCCTTCAGAGCCACGGTACATTGACTTAACAGGTACGAAAAATCGATTAAAAATTAGTAAATAAATAATTAAAAAACAGGTAGGATTTTTTTGTATGAGTGAAAAATTTTAATACCGTTTTTCGCTGTCTTAGTATTTTCTATTCTTATGATCTTTATTCTATATGACGTACCATAGGCTATTTCCGATTGATGCATACTGGTTACTTTTGCAAAGGGCATCAGATACGCCTCATATGACTAACGATCATTCATTACGACTGATTAAAGTTTATAGGGAGTTGCCTTCTATGACGCATTGAAAATATATCACTGGTCATTGTTAAATCGCGCCCTCGCTGTCATCAGTACTGATTATATACTACACACTATACACCTCTGAACTACAAGAACACCCTTTAAAAAAAAGGCTGTCGTGGCATTTCATTGTTTTTGTATGGATAGTAATAAAGAAAGCAGTGGCGTATCTAAGGGGCCATTGGGGCTTAGTCTCCCCCTCACCTCCAAAAATTATGTCGAAGCCATAATGATAATTAACTGAAATATCAAATGAACCATGTGTGGCATTTTTTGCAATCGTATCAACTGAGATATCGTTAAGTCTGTAAGTTTGGACCAATCATTTTACAGTTTGCACCCAAAAAATTCCAATTTTCGGCCAAAATCTTCAATATTGACCCCAAAATCTGCACTTATGGATAAAAAAGCTGCTGCCATTCATCAAAAATTTCAATTTTGGACCAAAATTTTAAAGGAACACAATTTACAATATAGAACCAAAAACCTTTGAATACTGAAGTGAAGTCCTTATCTTCAGGGCCATGATGCGCGCATCGGAGCTATAAAGACTTTTCAAAGCAATACAATTTTAAAATAGGCCTTTATCTTTTTGCCCACGCTAATTTGGAGGAATCATGAGAAATTTTCAGGAATTTTTCTTGAATTTAAATTAATTCTTCATTTTCAGGAAATTTTCTTCAATTTCTGCGAAATTTTTTTTATACATTTTAAGGAAATCTCTCTTAAATTTTGGGAAATTTCCTTCATTTTCCGAGAAATTTTTAGCATGCTCGTGAAATCTTCTTTAAATTCCGGAATTTTCTTTCAATTTCTAGGAAATTTTTTACTTTCCAGGAAAGCAGTCAAATTTGTAGGAACTGTTGCCAAATTCGAACAAAATTTCAAGCAAATTTTAATTTTATATTAATAATTTTACAATTTGTCATCAAAATAAAGCATGCATGCAACCAAGAAACTCTTTTGGGGGCGCCTCTGTCAGTCTGTCTTCTCTAATCTGGAACCGGCCCTCTGTCAGTTTCCGCAAAAACGAAAAGCAAGGAAAGATAACAAGGTGATGTAAATAATAATTAATTTATCATAAAACAGATTCGATACAATAAATAAAGACGTCATAAATAATAGATTGACCCCTGCTAAAAGCAAAAGAAAGAGCACCTGCTTCCATATGCTATGTAAAATCAATAACAATTATTGCCATTGATAATGATAACCTAATCCCAAACGTAATAATCAATATAAAAATAATCATGATATCTGAATTTCCACGTTCCCTATGCCTCTATGCTAAAACGAATGTAAATACTCATTCTTTCTCTAGCTGCTCAAAAACTAAAAGATTTAAATGCTTCACCGCCAGACATTGATATACATACATTCACCAAGTCTTAACTGTTTCAAAGCTAAACTTAGCGTACTAAACTTGTAACCTGTTTTTTCCTCATACGTGTTACGCTCGGTTGTCGTTCATGTCCAGAAGGATTTTTGCCGACTTAACCTGTAAGTTTGCAAAGTACCATTGAATGTTCATACAGTAATGTGCACTATGCTATAAGTTTCCATTTCCTTTACCCTAACCTATATTCAGATTCAGATTCAGGTTGCAAGATTACTTCAGCAGATGGAAAGCGGCGTACGTACCCACGCTGAAATTTCTTAACTTAGCTGTTGAAGATTTCGGTTAGACTAGCCTCGTTCATTTCAAATAATATCATTCTCCTTTACTATCTTTTTGCGACTCTTCAAAAAATATTTTGGTGTAATAAATATTTTCTATTATGTTTCTGAAACAGTAAAAATATCTAAACGATACCATTCTTCGTATCAGGTTTTGAAGGTGGCTATTAACAGATTAAAATATCGCATTCGCACCGGAACTTTTCGTCTGCGTTCCTCAAAGTTGCCAAGTTACATGATTTTTGCGAATAAAAATAACGCCATAAATTTTTGAATAAGCATTGCTGAAATGTATTGTAGCGTCGTTGACATTAAAATACAATCTTCAATAATTATAGCACTTAATTTGAAGTCCATTTTCGCTTTATGAAATAAAATTTAAAATATAACTCTCAATTAAAAGATGGCGGATTTTGAGCAAGGAGTTTACAATACTAGACCTGTCGCATGAGTACCACGACAGAAAAATCATCGTTCTAAACCTGTTCTAAAATACCTCGGCCATGCTGCCATGAAGCCCTTAGGATATAGGTTGGTGATTGCGACTGCACTTCCATTGGCATATGCACCGACTACGCATGTGAAATGATGAAGGAGTGGGAGAGTATGACCATGGAGTCCCAAATAGTATCTCCATGGTATGACACATTTCTGGTTGAACTACAGAACTAGGGACTACTAGACAGTACATGAATATTGGGGAATTACAACATGCAACAGTTTATGTCTGAAGTAATTACCCGGGAGTAATCACTCGTTGATTGTACCATTACATGAGTTATCTTGCCCTGCAGTACCCATGTATTGGAACTCCATGATTGTCTGATCAAAGAGCTTCCACATGCACTATCGTCGTACTATACAAGTGGATTCAGCGTCGGTGATTGAAGCTGAACAGCTAAAGGAGATTTTCCGATTGATTGGCAGCAAAGTTTCATAAAAACTTATTTTACCTGTCGGCCAGTCCAATTTTTCCACTTGTGACCGGGAAATGTTGGGGGCTCTTTCCCCCATGAAAGGTCACCCTTCCTAGCGCTACGCCCCTGGTTACAGTAATTATAAAGTTATACAATGAAATACATTAACAATGCATAAACAGAGTAACAACAGAAATGTGACATCACTCTTACTTTACTACTCAAGGAGCTCCTTGATTGGAGTACCTGTGACCAGGGAGTTGTTGTACAGGGGTGAAGTGAAAGTGTCATTTCCCTCAAGTTCCCTAGTCAGACCAAGGATGTGTTCGTACTTCATGTTAGCACGTGTTTCTTCGTCTCTTCATTTCCAGCATCTCCAGGATTAAAGTGCCTACAGCTGCTGGTAGTAAACTGCTAAACGACATGATCGTTGACATGCTGTACCAGGGAATTGTTATTTGAGATAATCCCTGCATGGGTGTACCAAATTACCATACTATCAGCAGCACAGAGCCTCGTTTTTGGCCGGGGTTTCAGTACGAATTTTATAAGACCCGGCAAACAGATGTTTAGTTTGCTTATGCTAATATATGCCCACCCGATATCACAACATACTTCCACACGATTGTAGTCTTTCCTAGCGACAGAGACAATAAGGACAGAAGGAGGCGGAGGCATTGAAAGGTTGGGGAAGGGAGGGGGAGCGGGGGGGGGGGGGAGGGTGCGGACTGGAAATATTGAGCCTATCATAGCTTGGAAAACTCATAAAGTTCGAGTATATGAGTAAAACAGTAAAAAGAGGGTCCATCATCATGAATTTGGCCAGAAATGCTATTATTCCGTTCCATTTATTTTGTATTTTTACGAAGAACGTTTAAACTTTGATAGAGCTTGACAGTTTATATGCAAATTCGCGCAATGGGCCTAACTTCATACTTAGATGTATAAGATATCCAGGAAACTCATGGGCGGTCCCCTAAAACATGTAAAAAAAAAGCGTACCTGATCACAAAAATGGCAACATGCAATAGAATATCAAATGATAAATAATGTATAATTGTCATACCGCTTGGTGTAGCCATTGGTTCTCGATATGCCGTGGCGAAGAGGGACTACACTCAAATTTCGCGCGGTGGCTCCGTGAAGAAGGTAGGAATCAACTTTACATGGCTCTGCGCGTATGGGTTTTCTGCGACTAACGACTGATCTTCAATTTGTTACTGTTTAATGTCATTGCACTGATTAAAAATCCACTGTTCCTATTTTAGTGACTTATACCTGATTCCTTGTGAAATTTCACCGTTCCATATGATCTATACTAGAAATGAACATAGGTCACAAGCAGCGCGTTGAAACATTATTTCATGTGGCCTTCTTAATTCTTAACTTGAGCCTACAACTTGCTGGTTGGAGGGGGCTAGTGGAAGTGAACCGATAAGATTATCTGATCTAAGGTCTACTAAGGTTGGAGGGGATGAGAGCCACCAGTGTCGCCGTGAAGAATCACCGGAAAACAGATTCCGGGCCCCCATATAATTTGCACGGTCCGTTATGACCCGAACCTCCTATGACGCTGAGCTCGGGGGAATTTCCGCCCCCGCCCCCCCTTCCCCTCCTCCTTGTCGGCGGCCCTGGTAACTTCATAAATAGGGCTGCAAAAATCTCCCGCTATAAGGTTGCAAAAATCTCCCGCTATAGGGTTTCAAAAATCCCGCTAAGGCTTGCAAAATTTGCAGGGCATTGTCCAGAAAGCAATATCTTGCTAGAATTTATTGAAATATCATGTGTTTTTTTTAGCAGAGTTAGGACTTAAGAACTTAAAATTCAAGTCAAAAAAAAAAAATTGTCCAAAAAAAAAAAGAAGAAGTAATAATCCGCTAGATTTTAATGAAACATCACAATTTACAGCAGAGTTGGGGCTTGAGAACTTGGTTGAAAAATCATGCTAAGGTTTAAAAATTGTACTTTAAAGGGTGAAAGATTCCGACTAATATTGACAAATTACAGGTTAGGGTCTAGAATTCAAACAAATATTAAGATTTTTGCAATCCGCCGTCAGAGTTTCAGTTCCGGGGGTGGGGGTGGGCGGGGTGGGGTGGAGAGGAGGACTTCCATATGTGAGGTATATGACATGTGCCGCCCGAGCAGGTGCCTTTTTTCGTCAGTTTCGTAGTGCAGGTCCCAAAAATGAGGTTTTTCTGTGTTAATTTTCTACTGCTGGTCCATTTTTACAATATTTCCGTTGAATACTCATAGTGCGGGAATTAAAATTGTATAAGTTCATACTGCAGTTACCACAAAATCTGTCATACTGCGGGTATGTTTTTTGATGAGTGGGCTGCACACCCCTACCATTTTTAGTATAAAGTACCCTCCTCCCCCCTCCCCCCACGCCCACCCTCCCCTCCGCCTCCTAAAGGGTTCACGTTGATTCCATCCATGATTCCACATCAGGTCATGAGTGCATATGTCGCAACAGTGCTTGAAAGTGCCCAGTGCCAAAGTAAATAAACCGGAGTTCATCGCCAGGACTAACTGATTCCATGGATTCACGGTTGGGATCTTTTACTATTGATGCCAGTGATGATTCGTTAAACAGCGCATGAACGTAAACAACATTTTGGTATCAATTAATATCTCAATACACTAGGAAGATTGACAAAGGAAACTTATTTTTGAACTCCATGCTAATATTCCATACGTTTAGAGTCTCGTTTGAATTGGGTTCGAGTTAAGGTCAGCTAAAAGGAGA
>JAIGNY010001380.1:805000-880000 GCA_020152595.1 Chiridota heheva
ATAATTCAAATAGGAAAATGTTGAATACATTTTCTTTAAAATGTATAAACAAGTTTGAAGAAACTGAATATGAGTGCAACAATATCTGATTAGGTATCTGTTGGCTTGAGTATCACGATATTCCTCTTTGACTATACATACAGATAAAACTCTAAGCCTAAATATCTAGTATAGTTTTTGCATCATTTTGTTTCTTGTAAGTCCTCTTTCATATAAGATAAACCTACATGACTGCTTGACCACGGAAATAATCCTTTAAAGGATTAGTTTAGTGGTCGATAGCGTTTTCATCGTGTATGATGACAATATTTTAGGATTTTGCTATTTTCATGATTCTATTTATACATCACAAATTTGCATGATAAAAGTTACTATCAATTTGAAGAAGTTGCCGATAAGTTAGGCAGTTCGTGGGGATGATTTGTTAGCATCTTCGTTTGCTATTCTAGACGTATTTCGACCCACCATGGGGCTGGATTGGTTACACCAGGGATTTGTTATGCCCCGAACATCCAAACATGTCGAATTACTAATAAAGTATTCAAAGATTAAAAATAATGATTCACTAGGGAGCTTTAGGTTGACCCTTGAAATTTGATACCCTCTGATGAACATAATTGCGGCCTAGTGCATCAGGTAGTGAGGGGTAATATCAAACTACCACCTTGCCGGAACTAAAGAATCATGAATTTAAAAAAAATCAGATAAATTTCGATCATGAATCGGAAAAAAATCAAGAAATTAAGGATCAAGAATTGGAAAAATGATAAAAAATTAGGATCATGAATTGGAAAAAATCAGGAAATTTAGGATCATGAATTGGAAAAATGATAAAATTAGGATCATGAATTGGAAAAATCAGGGAATATAAGATCATAATTTGGAAATATTAGAATCATTAATCGGAAATAGTAAAGCAACGCCACTGTACTCCATCAATGTTTCTGAACGTAGTTGTTGTTATGCTCTAAGGAAGTAGCATCAGCCGACTAGCAGGTTGAGAACTACCCCGAAAAGGAGAATGTCCCTCGTTAGCCGTCAGTGTAACCATGGAGCAGTTAATAGCTTCATGTTGTAACAGACGCCTAAACTGATCGTGATGAAATCGAAAGTACATGCAATGTACGATCTTTCCTGTATAGTAACAAACGTATTCAACATCACTATGAATTTTAGTGACGTGTAGAACGCATGAAAGTGAAACATCGAAATGATTACAATTATTAACTTTTGATCAAAACACAGGTAATGACATGAATGAGATCTTGAATTCAATCTTGGTGTTTTCAGCGTCATTCAACAAGTTAACAAAATTGCCGGAAGGTGATTAATAATCAGAACTGAATTGGTTGCGTATTGACAGTGTAACGTTAAAGCTTTTTGGTAACATTTATAACTTGTGAAATTTGTATGAACAAACCACTCTAATTGAGGACGAAATTGTCATGAAGGTGAATTTTGTATGGGTGGAGCAAATTATGAAGTGAATAGAATTAATTTGTAGTGAAGTTAAAATTAAACCGACGGAAATATGTTTAATGATAGATCTTATCTAGGAAAGATAAGAATATTACGTACATATATCATGCGCTTTCAGATTAACCGGCCGAAATAATGCATTCAACTCAATTTGAAGATGATTTCCCGATTTACAGCAACGTCTGATGGAAACTGAATCGGGATATTTTGGGGGTATCCCCTTCCCCTTTGTATAAAACTAAAGAAGCTTGGACTGTAGGAATGTGGAGGTGCGGAAGGACCTTTCCCTAAAATATCGAAAAGGCCCAAGGTTTGGCGACCAACAGACCAAGGGTATATAGGAAGTTATGTACAAAAGCACTCCAATTGACAAACTGTTCCTTCCCTACACCTGCACACAAGCAGTGACTTACCATGTCCAGTAATTTACTGACTATAGACATAAAATATCGACAGCATGCATTCGGAGTGGGGGAAGGGGGGAAGGGGGAAGGGGATACTCTTCACACCCCCGGTAGGCTCACCCAGGCTTCTCCATGAAGATATCAATAACATTTGCTACCAGCATACCTTGGTTTTTACTGATTATAGACAGTCTGGTTCGTACCCCCGATCGGGAGAACAGTTTTGTTCTCCCGATCGGGGAATCTTTACAGAAGTATCCCACAATGCATCTATCAAAATTCAAAGTTTGTATAGGAATAACATAAAAATCAGACACATTTCGAACGCAAGAACTCAACGACTGCGAAGGGTTCAAATCTTTCTTCACGATTTGAAATGATGGCATATGAATTATCTTTTCACCGTGCGCTTTTAGAATTCACCGTGCGGTTTTCGAGAAATTTTAAGAAAAATGAATGAATTCTTATAATGTGTTACTGTATATGCAGTCGCGCTTAAACAAGGTTTTCTGAATTTATTAGAAATAACTTAGGGATTTGTGAAAATTATTTAGCAATAAGTGCGTGATAGTAATGAAGTTGTTTTACTTTCGCGAAATTGAACATAAACAAAGCAAACTTTGTTACAAACCTTCAATGACACGACTGATAAGCGTCTATGACTAAAACTTCACAATGAAAATAGCGGCTTCCATATATCACTGTAACAGTGTAAGCTCAGTGCGCATGCTCACGATTGGGGGCTTATTGAGTCCCCCGATCGGCGGTACAAACCGAACTGTTGTGCTATTGTTTCAGAAATATAATGCCATCTAGGTCCATTAGACCCCATTTTTTGGGCGTTTACATCAAGAGCTACGGTTGGACCCAATCGGGATTTGATGGGGAAAAGGGGACACTTCCAGTTTTCTTCGACTGTTGACTCCCCCCCCCCCCCCACCCCACTTTCGGTATGCAAATTCCGCCCATGTTAATAACTTGGATCCCCACATCAAAATTATTTAAAATTGTGACAATTTTACAGATTGACATGGTGTTGATAATTGTCACGGCCTATATGAACAGGCAGGTTCTTATATTAAGTCAATCCTTTGTTGTATAATAATGAACTATGTATGCAATTAATATGCAATTACTGAGTTAGATTATTCTGGCAATTTTTTTTTTAAATATTATCATTCTAGCCATATCAACAATACAATTTTAGGATAGTCGGAGAATATATATGTACGTTTTGTCAGATTGTTATGCATAGATTCAATCAAATTGTGCATTATGTCCAAGAATTTTCAAACTCGCGCCATAGCTCGAAAAGTAGGCCTAAATATGCGACTGTTCTACCTGCATAAGTTTACTCGGAAATGTATTATCTTAATAGCAAATAAAAAATAAAAAGATCATTTTTTGTCATTCTGTAAAAATCCAAGTATAGGTAGGGACTCGTCTATAATCTAACAATGCATTAAGATATTAACACCATACGTTTATTGTGTATAGATATTTACGTAATATGAAGTGAGAAAAATAAATAGGAAGTTAAACAAATATTGCGTATCATTTTAATTCTTGATACGCTTTTGGAGAGTTCCGATTTTATTATCTATGATTACTGTGAAGCAATCGTGACTGATGAAGGCCATCATTCTGGCAAAATAATCTCCCTTCTGTTATTAGACTACACATGCCTAGTAAAAATGTAATCATCATTTAAAATAATCAATCAGGTGATTCGTTTTGTAAAATGTATTATTCAGCCGTTGAAGAGTTCAAGCCTTGAAAAATAATAATAACTCAGGGGACGTGACATGCATAGTTTTGTAAATGAAAAGTTCCCTTGAAACGATCTTTCACAAATTTTGACTTCTGTGTACGACGGGGGAAAAGAGGAGAGGGGGGGGGTATAGTGCTTCACCCGAACTCCCTCTACTATGCACCAGTCCCCCACTCTTTGAAAGAGATTTAAGGCCGTGCGGAAGAGGACAGTTTGATCTAAAGTGTATATTTGAGAGACCTGTCTTTCAGTCCGGGAGCATGCTTATTAATAGGAACATGTATAACACACGAGAATATTGAAGTCATAATCCATATTGTTCAGATGGTACGATAAAATGTTATAGTTTCTTATTTATATACTTCAAATTTAAATTTAGATATAAAGCCTATTATATTTAATATTGAATTAAATAAAAGCTTAGCTCTATTGTCTAATATTTTCATTATTTTGAAAACGGCGTGGTGAACTTATCACATAAGAGTGGAAAAGTTTTAGCTATGACAATAATGAAGGTATTTTCATTAGTTTTAAGCATCCCCTCGCAAATACATTTTTCCCAGACGTACTTCATATTTGACATATTGTATAAGGCATCAACGTTAGCAGAGCAAAAAATCATGAGAAATATCACAAAATGGCGGCTTCCATATAGCAAGTTGTTCCTATTTTTAGGAACATTTGCGTTTCCATTAATAAGCACGCTCCGGACTGTCTTTTCCTCAATCATATTTTTGAAGTAAAATGATATTTACATGAGCGGGAGTTTTAGGCACAAAATAGTCCAGCCTTTTTCAAAGAGTTTGCAGATCAAGTTCTCTAGATGTGGAAAATTGGCTATGCCGAGTAACAATGTAGTGGCGCAGTACAATTTAGAAAACTATATCGTGACAACGATGCATACGCGGAGGCAAAAGAATTTAGTTGTAGGGGTTAAAAATGATTGGGGCAAAAAACGAACGTCCTTTTAGCTGTATTAGGCATACGTGAAAATACTTTAAAGGAGCGGAATCGTCCCAAAAATAAGATTTTGTTTCAGTGGTGTATAATAGTACAAGAAGAACTGTGTTCAGTTCAATGGTTTATATGTGATTTACGTTGTGTTTAACTTTAAAATATAATGTTGTGTAATGTCAAGCAGAGACAACAAAATTGCCACACCTTTTTGATTAAACAAACTATTACTGACTTAAACTATTGCAGTGGTCATGGATTCAATACGCAGATATCACACACACAAAATAAGGAAATGGCTTTATGTGGCCGAAAATCGAATATATCGGAAATTGTTAACTTTTTAGCGTTGTAAGAAACAGTGGGCAGGGAACCCGGAAGTTCACTGCAAAACCAAAATACGAAAATTCCCACAGGTTTTATTTTTCACCATGAAAGTTGCAGGCCTATAGATTGTGGCTTTTATCAAGGATGTACGAACACACAATAGTCTTTATTTCATATTAATAGCTATATTTCTGATCCCAGTTTAAGAAACCACAACTAAATGTTATTGAAGTTTCGTGCATGAAGAAACTGTGCTCACAGAAAGCAGCGGTCAGAGGTACTGTCCCCCACCCTCACCTATGTACATAACATATTAAGCAAATCATCATTTCAGTTAGTGAGGTAAACATCTCACTCAGTATGCCCTACATGCTATACACACTACCGATGCATATGGCTACAGTACACAGTCATGTGTTATCTGACTTCATTTCAGGCTGACAAGGAATATCTCCCAGATAGCCATATAAGGCGAATTTGTCCGATTTATGCATGTGTTGTACCATGGAAGTAGAAGTCTCTTCTACTCCCATGCTTGTACAAGGCTACACTTTCCAAACATATACATCAATCTGTCTTAATTCTTATAACCAATTATAATACATTCTAGCTTATCTCTCTCCAAGAACTAGCTTTCCTTGAAAGCTCAGCTTGTAAACGAGCTTTCGCGGTAGCACATCGCCTAAACTTTACGTCACAAAGCGTTGAGTATTTCTTAGATTTGATTCTAACATAGCATGGCAGCTAACGTGTCAGTTTCCTTTCATGCGAAGATAAAAACGTTTATAGAGAGAGGAAACAGATGTGTCCGAAGAGACTGAGAGGTATGGCTACTTAAATTGTTTGCGAGAAAAAACTGCATCAATTTCTGTTTCCAATTTTTTTTTTTTTTTAAAGACTGTATACCACAAAGTTATGAGATTTGCGTACTATGTTCTGCTTATACAGTTATCTATTATAGGCTGATTAGAAGCCAGACGGAAGCAGTTGAGAGAAAGCTCAAAGTTGTATGTACCCTAACACATTTCCATAGGCTTAGGTAGTACATACAGGTATGAGCTAAGATGATGTAACGTGAAATACCTCAACACTCATGTATAAAGCAAAAACGATTACTTACCCACACTTTCGATCGGCATAAATCATAGGCCGCCCATGCCCCGCCCATGCCCCGAATCACCATTTGAGTGGAAAAGACCTCCTAGAATTAGCTCGTAAAAAGTGAATCTCGTCTCAAGAAAATTGTTTGACCGTCATCAATAAATCCGATTTATACTAGTAACGTCACTTTTACGGCGGCAAATGATCGTATAGGCCTGTCGGTGATTGTGTAAACATTTCGACCAATCAGAAGCGTTGGATTGTAGTGCATTTAACACGATCTTGAAATATAAGAAACTTGATCATCAGGTGTTCAATCATGATATCATCATCATATCAGGGTCATCACTTTTCATCATCATCATCATCATCATCATCATCATCATCATCATCATCATCATCATCATCATCATCATCATCATCACCATCACCACCACCACCATCACCATGATGATGATGATGATGGTGGTGGTGATGATGACGACGATGACGACGATGACGATGTCGACGATGACGACAATGACGACGATGACGACAATGACGACGATGACGACGATGACGACGATGACGATGATGTATTACAGCACACGAGTCTCATGTGTGAAGTCAGAAATTAATTGTTCATATAACTGGGCACTCTCCAACCTGTCAATCGTGTTATAGGCTCACAGCCAAGGTTTTCGTCGAAGGGAATCGATCCCCAAAATCTATAGGGTCACGGAGGCTAGCTGGTAATAGAATTTCACGGCGTGTATAATGATTACACGATAACCACATGTCCAGGCCTTCTCAGTAAGTCAACTGTATTGTACTTGAGTTAGAAGACATTAAAGAGCAGGATTTAATTAAAACGAAAGTATTATATTATCTGCGGTTTCTGAATGGCAATTTCCACACGGTCCTTTTTTTATTTCAAAGGTCAAAGCTGTAACTATGGTTGTTTACATTTTAGTTCTGTGCATGTGAACAGCAAGCATATCTGCCCAGGGAAGTCTTAGCCAGGAACATGTGGTGTTAGGCCTATTTGAGAAAATGGAACCTTTCCGATTTGTCATTGAAAAGCTGGATTCCTGGTCTAAGCAGGGAGATACTATTATCCCTGGCTGCCTGGTCTAAGCAGGGAGATACCATGATCCCTGGTCTAAGCAGGGAGATACCGTGATCCCTGGTCTAAGCAGGGAGATACCATGATCCCTGGTCTAAGCTGGGAGATACCATGATTCCTGGTCTAAGCAGGGAGATACCATGATCCCTGGTCTAAGCATGGGAGATACCATGATCCCTGGTCTAAGAAGGGAGATACCATGATCCCTGGTCTAAGCTGGGAGATGCCATGATCCCTGGTCTAAGCAGGGAGATACCATGATCACTGGTCTAAGCAGGGAGATGCCATGACCCCTGGTCTAAGCTGGGAGATACCATGATCCCTGGTCTAAGCAGGGAAATACCATGATCACTGGTCTAAGCAAGGGGATACCATGATCCTGGTCTAAGCAGGAAAATACCGTGATCCCTGGTATAAACAGGAAGATACCATGATCCCTGGTCTATGACAATGAAAACTAGGGGTGTACATTTGTATGACACATTCTTGACAAAAGGTCCTATTTTGTAGTTTTTTAATAGGCCTACAATTTATTTCTCAGAGCAAAAAACCCAAAATCAAGTTAAGCATTTTCAAGCATGGAAGTAGTAGTCTTCTACTTCCATGGTTCAAGCAACAATAGCTAAATTGTTTTAAAATCGTGAAAAACCGTATAATTATAACAATGAAATTGTAAAACCTAGAATCTGTTGAAAATTTACCATTTTACACTCTTTTTTACTTACGTTGTGTAAAAAAAAAAATCCTTTTAAATGATCCCGAGGCTTTTTAAGGAATTTTGAATGATGGGCCAATCCCGGGGACAATTGATAGCAAAGACAGTGAATAGCTAAAAGCAGAAGCGGCGCCACCGCAATCATGCATATGAACTTTATTTACTGTTTCATTTTGCTCGTCAGACCAAAAGGGGATACCATGCAAGGGGATACCATGATCCCTGGTCTAAGCAGGAAAATACCGTGATCCCTGGTATAAACAGGACGATACCATGATCCCTGGTCTATGACAATGACAACTAAGGGTGTACATTTGTATGACACATTCTTGACAAAAGGTCCCTATTTTGTAGTTTTTAATAGGCCTACAATTTATTGGAAGGGGATACCATGATCCCTGGTCTAAGCAGGAAAATACGGTGATAAATACCGTGATAAAATACCGTGATAAAATATGCAGGTTGCAATTGGCTGACCAACATTTTTGAAAAAAGGTGGCAGGCCAAATGGCCCACCACTCCATGTAGAAAAGGCCTGAATCATTCTCATGACTATTTGGGGAGGCGAAGCATATTCTCACAAAATGTGAACGTTTATGGCAAGTCGAAATGGCTATAAAGTATTGCTACAACGCGTTGTCGAGCTTCGGCAACGCGTCGTAGACAAATTCGGCAACGCGTTATAGAAAAACCAATAAGATAATTAAGAGAACTAGCATCACATGGTCTGATGGTAGTCCGGTCAACTTCGACAACGCGTTGTAGAAAACTCTACAAAGAATTCTATCATATTTAGTCCTGCAATTTTGTGGCTTAAAAACCATGCGATATGTCAAAAAAAGTAGTAAAACTAAATCTAGGAAGGGTATTTATAGTATACCACCTGAATAAAGTTTGAGGAAAAATAATTTAAAGAGGGAGGCTCGTCTCAGTAAAATACGGTAAAAAAAGGGGATACTTTATTTTGACGTCACTTCCGGTTGTGGAGGCAAGATCCAATCCTCTGTCTGTTTGTACCACACAGTACAGCCAGACACTAGCATGTACGTTGTGTGTGCAGAATTACACACACAGCGCATTACGTTACTGTAACGAGAAACTTATTTGTTTTTTTCAATGCTTTTTGGTCAGAAAGCGAAAGTGAATTTTTAGTATTATAACATTACAATGATAGTCACCAAATGAAAATTACTGAGAAAAAAAAAAGAAGAAGATGAAAGCAAAAAGTCAAAATAAACGATTCTACTGGGGCTTGAACTCACGGCATGATTTGAAAAAAACAACACATTATTTGCGATCGCCGCAAGCATCTGGGCTATCTCATGTGGTGAAGGCGTTTTAAATAACTATATACCTTGCAATACGAGACAACGAATCGCGCAGCAAAATTTCAAGCAATCAACAAATTTGAAAGAAATTCTAAATATTGTGCACATATGACGATATCGCCTCTTTAAATAGTGAAAGATTAAATAAACTTTCTTTAAAATACATACAGATTTTGAGGAATCTGAGGCTGTGACATTACAACTAGTCTGATTTCAGTCATTTCTACATAAATTATACCAAACTTTAAACTTGAATACCTTCTTTACGGAATAAAATTTTGGACTGCTTTTTTCACCATTTTTCTCTTTTTTAAGTCCTCTTTCATATAAGATGAACATGCTTGACCACTCAACTAATCCTTTAATTATATGATTCCAATACAGTATCCCTGGCTACCCCCCAGCTGGGCAGCGAAGTCGCGCGGATTGTAAGCCTTCTATCCTAATTAAAAACTGATGCATATTCATGTTGAAATAATTTTTATCTAGTGTATTCAAATAAGATAAAAATTACAAAGACTTCTTTCGAGGTACAACTATAGAATACAGGTTGATTTCGAAGTATACACCAGGCTGCCGGCAGCGAAGTCACGCTCCATTGACACAATTATCATCATACATGAATATGCATCGTTTTTTGATTAAGATAAGTAGGTCTATAATCCACGCGACCGTGCTGCCCAGCCGGGAATATGCCATAGTTTTTTTTGACTTAAACATCAATTTCAAAGTCACTGATCTTTATCTTATGTTTTGGCATTCTTTTGTTACTTTTCTATTGTTTAGCTCCGTAACACTGTCGACAACGATTTGCAGAAAACTTCGACAACGATTTGCAGAAAACTTCGGCAACGCGTTGTTGAAAAACTTTGGCAACGTGTTGTAGAAAATTTTGGCAACGCGTTGTAAATTGGCATTGCATTGCTACAGTGTTCTGCAGCCGAAGTTTTCTTTTTTCTTTTCTGCAACGCGTTTCCGACCGTCGACAACGTACGCGTTGCGGCATTACACTATGACCCTTTCGGCTTGCCGTAAACCCAGAAAAACTCGCTGAAAATAGGGGCGGCATTTTTAACACAAGTTTTTTTTTTCTTCATCATGTCAGTACTGAAGCCCACCACCCACAAAAGCTTGTGTATGATAGAATACAAAATTGTCCTGCCTGTTTGTAGTGAGTGTGTCAGGCAAGAGAAAGAAAATCCCAATTCACACAAAAAGCAGAAGTGAGATTTAAAAACTGAGCAAAATAAAAAGCCAACAGTTTGGAAATGAAGTGAAGTGTTTTAATTCTGCTTTATAAGTGTTCTTCATACTATTAAAACCCTGAGTGAGCCAGTCTTGATATACCCTGAGTAAGCCAGCCTTGATATACCCTGAGTGAGCCAGTCTTGATATACCCTGAGTGAGCCAGTCTTGATATATCCTGAGTGAGCCAGTCTTGATATACCCTGAGTGAGCCAGTCTTGATATATCCTGAGTGAGCCAGTCTTGATATACCCTGAGTGAGCCAGTCTTGATATACCCTGAGTAAGCCAGCCTTGATATACCCTGAGTGAGCCAGTCTTAATATACCCTGAGTGAGCCAGTCTTGATATACCCTGAGTGAGCCAGTCTTAATATACCCTGAGTGAGCCAGTCTTGATATACCCTTAGTGAGCCAGTCTTGATATACCCTGAGTGAGCCAGTCTTAATATACCCTGAGTGAGCCAGTCTTGATATACCTGAGTGAGCCAGTCCAGTGAGCCAGTCTTGATATACCCTGAGTGAGTCTTGCTTGGAGTGAGCCAGTCTTGATATACCCTGATAGCCAGTCTTGATATACCCTGAGTGAGAGTCTTGATATACCCCTGAGTGAGTCTTGGAGTGAGCCAGTCTTGATATACCCTGAGTGAGCCAGTCTTGATATACCCTGAGTGAGCCAGTCTTGAGTCTTATATACCCTGAGTGAGCCAGTCTTGATATACCCTGAGTGCCAGTCTTGCCAGTCTTGATATACCCTGAGTGAGCCAGTCTTGATATACCCTGAGTGAGCCAGTCTTGATATACCCAGTCTTGATATACCCTGAGTGAGCCAGTCTTGATATACCCTGAGTGAGCCAGTCTTGATATATATAGCCAGTCTTGATATACCCTGAGTGAGCCAGTCTTGATATACCCTTGATATACCCTGAGTGAGCCAGTCTTGATATACCCTGGTGAGCCAGTCTTGATACCCTGAGTGAGCCAGTCTTGATATACCCTGAGTGAGCCAGTCTTGATATACCCTGAGTGAGCCAGTCTTGATATACCCTGGGTGAGCCTGAGTGAGTCTTGATATACCCTTGATATACCCTGAGTGAGCCAGTCTTGATATACCCTGAGTGAGCCAGTCTTGATATACCCTGAGTGAGTCAGTCTTGATATACCCTGAGTGAGCCAGTCTTGATATACCCTGAGTGAGCCAGTCTTGATATACCCTGAGTGAGCCAGTCTTGATATACCCTGAGTGAGCCAGTCTTGTCTTGATATACCCTGAGTGAGCCAGTCTTGATATACCCTGCCAGTCTTGATATACCCTGAGTGAGCCAGTCTTGATATACCCCAGTCTTGATATACCCTGAGTGAGCCAGTCTTGATATACCCTGAGTGAGCCAGTCTTGATATACCCTGAGTGAGCCAGTCTTGATATACCCTGAGTGAGCCAGTCTTGATATACCCTGAGTGAGCCAGTCTTGATATACCCTGAGTGAGCCAGTCTTGAGTAAGCCAGTCTTGATATACCCTGAGTGAGCCAGTCTTGATATACCCTGAGTGAGCCAGTCTTGACCGCAAGTGTCTTGAGGTAAGATGGCATTTCCGTGATCTGTCCGCCTGTCACAACCTTACAATTTTCAACAGGAAAGGGAAAACAAACATTTGTTTAGGTCTAATCGTCCCGGGTCTTCGTCCTGCTGCTCGTTTCGTCCCGCTGCTCGCTTCGTACCGCTGCTCGTTTCGTCCCGCTGCTCGTTTCGTCCCGCTGCTCGTTTCGTCCCGCTGCTCGTTTCGTCCCGCTGCTCGTTTCGTCCCGCTGCTCGTTTCGTCCCGCTGCTCGTTTCGTACCGCTGCTCGCTTCGTACCGCTGCTCGTTTCGTCCCGCTGCTCGTTTCGTCCCGCTGCTCGTTTCGTCCCGCTGCTCGTTTCGTCCCGCTGCTCGTTTCGTCCCGCTGCTCGTTTCGTCCCGCTGCTCGTTTCGTCCCGCTGCTCGTTTCGTCCCGCTGCTCGTTTCGTCCCGCTGCTCGTTTCGTCCCGCTGCTCGTTTCGTCCCGCTGCTCGTTTCGTCCCGCTGCTCGTTTCGTCCCGCTGCTCGTTTCGTCCCGCTGCTCGTTTCGTCCCGCTGCTCGTTTCGTCCCGCTGCTCGTTTCGTCCCGCTGCTCGTTTCGTCCCGCTGCTCGTTTCGTCCCGCTGCTCGTTTCGTCCCGCTGCTCGTTTCGTCCCGCTGCTCGTTTCGTCCCGCTGCTCGTTTTCGTCCCGCTGCTCGTTTCGTCCCGCTGCTCGTTTCGTCCCGCTGCTCGTTTCGTCCCGCTGCTCGTTTCGTCCCGCTGCTCGTTTGTCCCGCTGCTCGTTTCGTCCCGCTGCTCGTTTCGTCCCGCTGCTCGTTTCGTCCCGCTGCTCGTTTCGTCCCGCTGCTCGTTTCGTCCCGCTGCTCGTTTCGTCCCGCTGCTCGTTTCGTCCCGCTGCTCGTTTCGTCCCGCTGCTCGTTTCGTCCCGCTGCTCGTTTCGTCCCGCTGCTCGTTTCGTCCCGCTGCTCGTTTCGTCCCGCTGCTCGTTTCGTCCCGCTGCTCGTTTCGTCCCGCTGCTCGTTTCGTCCCGCTGCTCGTTTCGTCCCGCTGCTCGTTTCGTCCCGCTGCTCGTTTCGTCCCGCTGCTCGTTTCGTCCCGCTGCTCGTTTCGTCCCGCTGCTCGTTTCGTCCCGCTGCTCGTTTCGTCCCGCTGCTCGTTTCGTCCCGCTGCTCGTTTCGTCCCGCTGCTCGTTTCGTCCCGCTGCTCGTTTCGTCCCGCTGCTCGTTTCGTCCCGCTGCTCGCTGCTCGTCCCGCTGCTCGTTTCGTCCCGCTGCTCGTTTCGCCCCGCTGCTCGTTTCGCTCCGCTGCTCGTTTCGTCCCACCGCTCCCGCCGCTCATGCAGTCACGACGCTCATGCAGTCCCGCCGCTCATGCAGTCCCGCCGCTCATGCAGTCCCGCCGCTCATGCAGTCCCGCCGCTCATGCAGTCCCGCCGCTCATGCAGTCCCGCCGCTCATGCAGTCCCGCCGCTCATGCAGTCCCGCCGCTCATGCAGTCCCGCCGCTCATGCAGTCCCGCCGCTCATGCAGTCCCGCCGCTCATGCAGTCCCGCCGCTCATGCAGTCCCGCCGCTCATGCAGTCTCGCCGCTCATGCAGTCCTGCCGCTCATGCAGTCCCGCCGCTCATGCAGTCCGCCGCTCATGCAGTCCCGCCGCTCATGCAGTCCCGCCGCTCATGCAGTCCCGCCGCTCATGCAGTCTCGCCGCTCATGCAGTCCTGCTGCTCATGCAGTCTCGCCGCTCATGCAGTCCTGCTGCTCATGCACTCACATGAATATATTATCTTTATTTGACAGTTTCTTAAAAGTGGGCCAGTAGTATATTCCGATGGGTTTGTTGAATATGGAAGCAGTCACGTGTTGACCGAATGTTGCCCCTAGCTGCCCATATTGCCAGACGGCATACAAATTACAATTCCAACTTTCATTTCATGTAGCATTTCTGTCTCTTGCACATTATATTGGCCAATGCAGTGATAAATAACAAATAATAGATCATACTAATACTCAATCCAGAGAGCTGTAAACACTCTCAAACCTATATATTTGTATAATTTCAAACCCATATAAAACAAGAATACCTATATTGTAATACATGGAAATGATATACACCCGGAAATTACTATAAACTGATAAAGAAAGAAATAGAGAGAGGCTTGTTTGCGAGTCTTTTATATTGCCCGGATGCAAACCTAATTTAAATTTACTGTTTGCAGCCATTATTCTGTTATTGCAAGACAAAACTCTCGCCGTATAGGTCTGCCTGCATGAGTGAAAGTGATTGAATTCGTAAATGAAATTAACTGAAATTTTACCCGAGATTGATGTCTACATTACCGTTGGATATTTAAAAGCTTGAACATCACGATGTTTCCTGTCTAACAGTCTATCTTATACATGCAATGCACAAGGTGAAGTAGGTTTGTTGTAAGAGAACTTGAAATTGAATATATACGGATGTTTGCCTTTATAAAAAGAAAAAAAACAAGTATGTTAATTAAAATCCGCAATTATTCATGACATGATTCGGTGGGATCCGGTGCAAGGGGCATTTCCCCACCCTTTTTTAATATCTATATCGTTTGTATGGTATTTTTTTGTATTGTATGTTTTCAAGGTGATTTCATGAGTTTGCTTCCCCTCCCTCACACATTCGGTGGGTAAATCCCTACTATGATTTAGGGTATTAAATTTTGTTTGAAAATTGTCTATTGATAATAATACGACTTAAGATTCAGTGACGATGGCAAGCGATGTCGCCAGAAATTTTGGTTTTGGCCCGTAGCATGGGCCTCAGGCACAGCAGTTGAAATGTGGCACAAAAACAATCACAAGTAAAAAGGCGGGTGTCTGCGCATACACAGCGCGCGTCAAACGCGTTAACTGGTGAAGGGCGTGGACTGCAGAGTGAAAAAAAAAAAAAGGAACATTGTTTTAAATGATGGACAGATTTTCAATGAAGAAACTAATGACTTAAGAATTTCAATGGATGCAAAAAGAAAAATAATTCAATCAGCCATGTCAGCTCAGATGATGGTGAGTTTTGGGGCTGGCAGTATAAGACAAAGAAGAGGGACAAATTCGTTGCAGCACTAAAACATGATTAAAGGAATTCGAGCAAAATCTGTAGATATGTTTGAACAAATAATTGTTAGGCAAATGTTGTAAATAGATGTAAACATGGTAAATCAGCCGTTACTTGTTCATAAGTCTGGAAAAATTATTATTCTAGGAAAATACCTTTTTCCAGCATTTCTTCTCTCTGCCTATACGTCTCATTAAATCAGAGACCTCGAAGCAATTTTTAAAGTAAGGGAGGGGGGGGGGGGAGGCTAAAGAGTTAAAAAGGCGAAAATCAAAAGCGTCATCAAATTCATATTTGTACACTACCTCCCAATCACATTGGCAGTGGGCGTAGGCTGGTAGGTAGGGTAATCTCTTGGGAGAGGGGTGGGGAGAGGGTAAATTAAGTTCCATCATCTGATCATTGTAACCAGTGACTGACTGATATTGCTGATATTTCGTTCATTTTCAGGAGATTTTCATTTTGGCATTTTTCTTAATATTTCGGTACACTGTTTGTCAATTTAAGGAAAGTTTGTTCATTTATGTGCAAATTTCTTTGATTTTCTCAGAATTCATCGAAAATTTTCGGGAAAGTTCGTTTAATTTTGAGCCATATTTTCCAATTTTCGAGAAAATTTCCTACGTTTTTAAATATCTTTTGGGGATTTTGAGGAAATATTTGACAAATTTAAAATAATCCTTAAGCAAATTTTTCTTCCATTTTTTACCAACAATTTTCGTTACTTTTGAGCCATTTTCTTCTATTTTCAGGATATTTCTACATTTTTAGACAATTTTTTGATTTTGTGGAAATATTTGACAAATATTAAATAATTTTATACAAAATTGTTTTTCCATTTTGTTTTACCTTCATTCATCGACAATTTTTGGAAAATTTAGTTCATTTTGGAGCCATTTTTTCCTTTTCAGGAAATTTTCTTTGATTTTAGGAAATTTTTGTTCATCTATTCATTTCTGAGCACTTTATTTAACATTTCGGTAAAGTATTTGTCAATTTTAGATCAATTTTGTTCATTTGTAGCCAATTTTTTTCAATTTTACGAAAATTTTGTCAATTTTGGGGAAATTTGTTGACAAATTTGACCAAACTTTAAATAATTTTATTAAATTTTCTTCAATTTTATGTTATTGATTTCTCAATTTTACCTCCCAAACGGGAAAACCAAGAAGCTGAAATCCTCTCAGACCATATCATTTAAAAAAAAATTGGCCTAGCAAAAAGTGGGGGCTAAAGCTACGCTAGTTAATAACCCTTTCCTGTACAAAGCAATGCCAACATTGCAAAAGAGGGTGAACAGTAGGCCTATACAGTAAAAAGGGCATCTGTTCATTTTGTTGACCACTTAGGCCATGTCAAAAACAAAACATGAAAAATGTAGCAAAAGTAAGAGATTCTTATTCGGACTAAAGGTTTATAGCTGCCTAGAACATGTTGGGCCCCTACGTCTACATATTGATGCATTTTAGAATTTTGGGACCGCAGTGGTTGCAGCCTGCAGGTAAACAATTCTACCTGGTATCAATTGAACACTAAATGGACAAGTATGTTGCATTTCATCCCGGTGTAATGGTAAATTTTGCCCTCCGTAAATTTAAGCCCCTTGGTCCTTATTTCCTTAGGAATGTCGAGTGAATTTGATCCCCTCCGGGCTGACTTTACTGCTGTGACTGTACGTTTTCTTCATTAATTTTGTCTACTGATTGACTGAAGTGACAAGCTAAAACCGAAGTTAGTAATATTTATGTACAGAATACAACGCCCTTGTACTCGTAGAATTTGCCCACGAACAGTTAATTGCCTTCAGTAAATACTTCTGTGAAAAGAAATAAATATTTTCTTCGATCTGGGCAGTACCCATCGGGATACACTAAAGAAAAAAAGCGTGCTTTCCGCAAAACGGCAGTGAGATTTACTGTGAAGGGAGAAGGGTTTTTTTCTTGTAAAAGGGGAACAAGTTGTTGTCTCCAAATTTCCTAAGAAAGACCGGCCGGGGGTCCAAATTTTCTAGCGGACCGTTTTTGCTATGAAGGGGGGACCAAATTTACTGGGAGATTACGGCTTAATTGTCTGGGGGGGGCCCAAATTTTCTAGGAAATAAGGGCTGGGGCCAAAATTTACTGGGGGAAAATTTACTTTTGCACTGGTCATAAATCGAACACAACCAGATCAATGTTATTAATGGCTGAAAGTTCATTTACCACGATCCCCCCTCCCCCTCACCCACCCCACCCCACCCCCTTCCTCATTGAAAAGTCTAATTTTTGTCCCATTTATTTTCACGATTTTGGGAAGTTTTTATTTGATTTTTTTTATCAAAGAGGAATAGACAATTAAGTTAGTATAAGTGCGTGGCAGTACATACACGTTCGCAGTGCAGTGACCTGCCACCTGTATGTACACGTACTAATTGCATGCTGTATGTTACTCATACACAGGCGCTACGTCGTGTATACGATGTAAGCTACATTTTACGGCCAAGTGTGGTCAAATCAAATGATTATAATTGGGGAAACTAAAATCGGACCCGGGATCGGACCGAAGTATTATAAATTATAATCGAATCAATTAGAAGAACAAGCGCCGACTGGTTTATATATTTCACAAAGGGTACAAAAAGCTCAATAAGGGGTTTTCCACCCTTTTTGACTGGGGAATAAAGTCCCCCTCTTCCCCACACAGCCCCCGCGTCCTACGCCCTTGGTCGATACACTCGGTGCTTCATTTACATTCCTGCATGTTGGAGCTGGTGTCGATGATTAATAGGCTACACTTGCTATTCCCGGTTGATATTTCACTCAATGAAAATGTGAAGATAAAGAAACAAATTATTCCTCTTCATATTTTGGGGAATATCGATTTGGGGATGAGATGAGGGAGTTTTTACATAAGGAACTTTAAGAGTGTGTGTGTGTGTGTGTGTGTGTGTGTGTGTGTGTGTGGGAGGGGAGAGGGGCGATCTCTATGAAAAATAATTTGAACTATATAACGCAGACAAACTCAGAAACATAACCGTTACAATAATTGCCAAGGCAGTAACATACTTCCACTACTACCACAAGTTAAATCAATGTTTCTCTACACATATGTCATTATCAAAACCCGGGAGCTGTCATTTTAGACTGATATGAACCCTGGTAAGTCCTAATTCCCCCGCTTGGACAATTAGGTTTTCCAGGTACCGAGCTGTTCTTTGTCATTAAATTTGCTAAGTTTAAACCTGGTCTGGGCCCCTGGCATATAATTCGTAAACTCTTTTGTTCAAACGTAAGCATCCCTGCGTTCCACTGTAATTTTGAACTCTCGGATTAATCACAAGTTCATCTAACGGACAATATCCCTGGAAATATGCAGTTCATTTGTCGGGAACCAAACCTGCTTACGCAGTTCTACTTTTCCAATTAGTCATGCCCACCGTGTTTACATATGAATCATCTCATCACATTTTTTTCGAGCATGTATATCTGTATATGACCACAGCAAGCTCGAAAATATGAACATATTGATTCATCGCTTCACATTAAATCTTTATTACATGATTTATTCATTACTTGCGGAGAATATGACGAGTTTCTCTGCAAGCTCTTACAAGGTGAGGCGGGAAAGGCATGCATGTTTGAATGCACGGACCGATTACAAAGGAGATGGATGTGGATCAAAATAAAAGATGATATCAGTTTGCTTTTTCCAAGAAATTATATCTGTATATGGGTATTATGACACGATGATGATGTCGATGATTAATAGACTACATTTGATATTCCCGGTTGTAGTCCAGAAAGTACTATTGATTTTATTAACTGCAACTTAAAGATTGAAGAGTTCGTTATTGGGCTTAATCCAGGAGAGTTCATCCATGCTGCCATGATAGCAAAAAGCCTCTTCTTCGCTCTTATTGAAATATTGACTGATGTTGATATTGATATTTAAGTATGAACTTAAAATTTGCATAATTTTTGAATTGTAGGAAAGCTGTAATCACTGATGTGAATATTGAATCAATTTCATTTTCTCTAAAAATAGCCGCTGGTAGTGATAGGAACACAATAAAGAAAATGTGCCTTTTGTTTGCTTGATGATGAATGAATGTGTCATAATAGGTCAATGACCGAAACATAATTGATTTTCATTTTTTTGTTGTGAGTTTGAACACAAGGATTGGTGTCAACCATTTTATGTGTGAATAATTCATGCTGTTGCATGAGGCGAGGCTTGTGGTCCATTGATATCATAATATTCAAGATGACTCCGGGAGGTTACTAACTTACCATGCATGCCAATGTGCTATTTAACTTGTATGCACGTCGTTAGTACCTATATGCTAACTTGAAATCTTGGAGGGCAATATTTTGTCAAATTGCTGTTGTTTGCTCGTATGTTCATCGTGTATCATCGAAAAATGGAAAGACTATCTTTATTTTCTTTACAGTCAGTCGAGTAATTATACTTTTGGTTATTTTGAACAAAACCTAGTTATCATGTATCACTTTTATGTCTGTATGTGATGAAACGAAAATATGTTTTCCCTGTTGTTTTTTGTCCTTAAATTATAGTCTTCTTCCAATACATTTGCGTGTTAATTTGCCATGACTTTCCCTCCAAAACAAAATAGTGACGTCATCGTGGTATACCTCTAAGTTTAAACCAAAATCAATAATCCCTGTATAAACATGGCGACCATACGCCAACACCACTTGTCAGCGCCAACACCACTTGTCAGCTTGTCAAATGCTTAAAGGATGCCAATTTCGTTTTTCGTTTCATAAGCGAACAATTTGAAAGAACTCTGATTCCGCCATCCATGATTGCAACATGTATCCTTATAAATTCCCTGACTGGACCCATAACCATTTTTAGCTTAACATCCCTTTAAGAGATTTGAGCTTATGCGATGATTGAATTAAGAGCCAGGTTCCGCCTGGATAGGTTCTGAATTTTTGCAGCGTTTATCATGAGCGGTCTTTTTGTTGTTATTTTTTGCTGTGTTGCTATGTTTGCCTTAAATAGATCGATATTTTGATGCAAAAACAGTTTATATTGTTGCGTAGTTTTAGCGAATTCCGCATTCCAAAATTGACCAAAAACTTTCAAATACTTGGCTTTCATTTGGCGCAATCCGAAGGAATTTAGCATATACAATAACATTGGCTCGGGAATACTACCAAATATCTCCGATTGCAATAAAGCTATATTTTCATGATTGGCTGGAGCGTCAAAGTACACATATTGCTAATCGAGCTTGATATCTCGTATGGGATTTCTCCCAATGTGTAGTCCAATCCGGGTATAACTTTTTAGTTGATAGCTCATTTGGGCTTTAAATTGGGTTTAAAAAACCTATTAAAAGCGTAAGAATGGCTAAATAGCTTAAATAGGTTATTTCAACCATATAATGCTATTGAATCTCTAGCTATGAAATTACCAAAGTGATAAAAAGATTAAGAAAATACATTAAAAAAAAACACCTTTGAAAATCAGCATGAGTCCCCTGCAGTCGCATTATTAGACGCATGACCATGGCTTGCAGTAATCTTATCCACATTAACTTTTATTTTGTTTGCAAGGCTACAGACTGTATTACTGGAACTTATGCCTAATTTAATTTCTGGAAAATGTTGCTTATTGATCTAAATTTGTTTTTACTATAAAAAAATATATAGATATTTTTGTTAGTACAATTGTGTTTTGTTTTAGTAATAAAAGACACCTGCACCACGAAAATTGTGACCCCCCCCTCCCCCCGATGAGTTTTTTTAAGCGCAATATT
Organism: Chiridota heheva; assembly: GCA_020152595.1. Classification (NCBI taxonomy): domain Eukaryota; kingdom Metazoa; phylum Echinodermata; class Holothuroidea; order Apodida; family Chiridotidae; genus Chiridota; species Chiridota heheva. The sequence goes on from JAIGNY010001380.1 coordinate 825,838, forward strand.
AGGAGACGTTATGACACATATGACTCGCATGGCCAACCATAAACGTGTAGTCACTACAAACGCGCTGTTTCTTCCGGGTAAATTCTGCTTTCCCCATCATCCCATTGTCATTAAAATAGCTTTTCTTTTAATTAGTCACTGAATGTGTGTTTTGATTTACGCAACGGCTAAATCGGTAGTTGTGATTTTAGTCATAATGTATCATCATAATGTATCATCATAAAGTATCACGCTCTTCTGGTTGTGGGCTATACAAAATGACAACTCCCAGTCTCCTAACTGCCTAATGTTATATGCTGTTATGACGACTCCCTGTTTATAAAAACTAAATGGTGTAAAGCCGTTGATATAGGGCTATATATTATTTATGGTGAGCGCGGAGTTGTTGACCCTATAAACACGTTCTATTCTTCCGGTCAATTCTATTTTTCTTTCAGTCCATTGTCATGAGAAAAAAATCTATTTTGATAAATCCTGATGATATTCCTGATAAATCCCTATTCGCTAATGAGTATATTTGCATCTTTTAGTTTAAACAATTCCGCAACGATTAAATCGATAGTTCTGAATTTAGTCATACTTGATCTAAAAATAGCTGGGGTCTTGGGCATGTTTTCTAGAACTGTGGACTTACAAAATGGCAAATCCCAGAATGTATATATGTTATGCAAGCTAGCAAACAGGTCGGTTACGTCATGGAGCTATTAAATAAGGTAATAGCTCCATGGTTATATCAAAGAGTGGGTGGAAGCTCTTTGCTTATATAAACTGAATCAACAGAACATAATCAGATAATTAGTCATTACTATTCCCTTGCCTAGTCACTATAAAACGATATCATGGTAGACAATGTCCTGGATGTGTACTCTTTTTAGCTGATAGACCTGACCCGGCGCTATGAGTCAACAACTCACACACGGGCCTGTTTTGGTTTTCGCTGCTGCTCTGTTTTGGTTACTAGGCGGTATTATTATATTATCGTGAGCCATAGTTTTGTTTTGTATAGCGATCCGATTCTATGATTGAATGTCAAAGCAATAATGTTAAACAGCACTTCGATCGTCAATCATACGCAATGAACTCATAACTTGACACACGCACACAACACACTATTTATAGAATGACATTGTTTTATTGATCACCATTCATCGTCAGTTTCTTAATTTTCATACTGAGCTATAAAGTTGCTGTCTGTGGGTGAAATTAAATTCATCTTTTTGTTTCTACTCTTAATTGAAGATATTGACTGCATATTTAAAAACATTTTCCTGCCCAGCCCCACCCACGTAGAATTTATCAAATAAATAAAAGAATGAGTCAGACCTCGTTTAATATATAATAATAACTGAAGAATATAAAGATACAGAGGATATTTAATTTTGAACGTAATGTTGGCATAGTATGGTCGAGCACATGCAGGCGTGGATCCATGCATGAGGTGCATTTGGGTGCCTATACATCGGCTGAAAGTCGACGGTAACACTAAACGTTTTGAATGTTTAAAGAGCAACACACACACAAACACACACTTCCTGAAACTTTTTATGTGAAATAATCCCAAATCATAAATCAGACTAAATCGAGTTGAAAAACTTATCCCACCATGGGCCCTTGATCCACTGCACAGACTGCAGTTGAGGGCATTTGTTGTTCCTGTTGTCCCATGGTACGGTCAAGGGAATGGGCAAAACCACCCGCTGCTCCCGTTGTGCTTGATGATTATCCATTTCTTCCCGTTGAGAGGGAGGCGGAGGAGGGATGGGGGAGGGGCAAGGGGGAGGGGGAAGCTTATAATTGAGTTCGTCTCTTTTGAAAAAGGCTGAATAGTGGAACCTTGATCATTTTGCCACCCTCCTCTTAAAATAAAGGAATATATGATGAAATACACATGCTAAAATTAACAAATTTCCAAAAATAATTAAAACAATGTGATCTCTTTTATTTTCTGGACAATCATCACAATAGTTTCCCCCAATAGGCCTATGCTCATTACTGCATACGCCAGATACACTAAGATCATTCCAAACAAATACAAATTGGTGTTTCTAAAAAGTTGCCATTTTAGAAAATGGTAACTCTGTTTCAACAAACCAATCGTCATATCAAGAATGTACGAGGTCATATTTACAAGCTGTGATAAATATTTAAAAGTACGAAAATAGTAACAACGATATTTTCTTGTTTTTGTTTTCCTTCAGCGAAGACAACATTCATGTACTTAATAGTCCGTTTATCGATACTAACATCAACCATAGGTGGCGAAAGCGGGTGGGGGTGGAGAGTTCAAGCCCTTCCAATAATTTCAATGGGGGGCAGGACCACCCAATAGTCATTTGTAATTTTTAAATTTTTGGTATATTTTTAATCACCCAAGATTTAATTCACATGTTCTCTCTATATGATAGCCGAGATCATGCAGTCCACATTTACAATATTCAATTACACAAAACAAATACTTCGAAGTTTTGTAACATATTTTCTGTAATGAGCCCCCTCTCCCTCCCCTCCCTGACTATCAATGACAACTCGCCTCCCAGGCCTGAGTCTAACACGTTACATGCGTTATAAGCGGGCTTTATTCAGAGGCATGTCTAGCTTTTCGCTTTGAGGGAGCTTAAGCCCCCTACTAAGAAACACATATTCATGCTCCCTCACCCCCCGGAAAGGGTTTATATTTCCCGGTTACTTTCCTTCTCCCCGGTTATGAGGGAAAATTATGAAATTATTAACATATAAAATTTAAGGAAAATGCGTAAAATTGTTGGAAATTTTTGCAACATTCTGAAAATTTCCCGAATTGTCACAATTGATTTCACGGAAATTAAAGGAATTTCCTGGAAATTAAAGTTTTAACGAGAATGGAGAAAATTTCCCGAAAAGTGAATGACATTTCGTGGAAATTTCCCGAAAAGTGAAAGTAATTCCGCGAGAAGTATTTTTTTTTTTTAAATTTTCGGAAATTCAAGACGATTTCACAAATATTCAAAAAAATCCCAAAAATTCAAGGAGATTCCTTCAAAATTTCAAAATATTCCTGAAAATTCAAGAGGAATTCCCAAAAATTGAAGGAGATCAAGTTCCCAATTAGCAGCAACATTTTATGTAAATTAACCAGTGCAATTTCATATGGAAAATGTTGAGTTCTTGCTCGCCTATATCCCTTGTCAAGGCAAATGCTGGAAATTGCCCATCGGGCGAAAAGGTCACGGCCTGTTTGAAAATTATTGTATGGGGATGCCAGGTGCTGCATGGCCCTGATAATATTCAGACATTCACCTTTCTATCTTAAGGTTTGGCTCTATGTTGTAGATTTTGGTCCAAACGTAAAAATGTGTTGGTCCAAAACTGAAGATTATTGAAGAATTTGTATCTAAAGTTGAATATTTTTGAGCCAAAATTGAAGATGTTTGGTCCAAAATTGAGGATTTTTGGTGCAAAATGTAAAAGTTTTGGTCCAAATTAAACTGATTCAGCAGCAGACAATTTTTTTAAATGCCAACATCTGTTTGGTATGATTCATTTGATATTTCAATTAATTATAATTATGACTTTGACAAATTTGTTGGCTACATTTTGTCTAGGGGGTAAGTCCCCAGTACCCCCCCCCCCTCCCCCCACACACGCATACTCATAGACACGCCACTTGCTTTATTGGATGTTGACACTATTGACTGATATACCTGAGAGCGGATATATTTATTTTCTAGCACTTTGGAAAGTTAGGTTGCTCTCATATCCATTTACAGAAACGTGAATTGTCCTTTAAGGGGCAAATTAAAAAAGAAAAGTATTTACGCCTGTTCAGCTCCTCCCCCTTCCCCAATATTTTGTTTTCTTTCCGCCGCCGCTGTCAACAGAAAAATTACATCCGTCTTTACTACTAAGAAATTCTTGCTGCATTACAGGTAATCAATTTTCTATTGAACCATTTATTTACATTCAACTCCGTTACTTCGCGGCTGTGTTATTTTCGTTTCTCCTTACTCATTATAAAAATATGCGAAGTCAGAAACCTGCAGATTAATCACGCTGACAACGGAGAAATATGAATATTCATAGATTCTTCAACAAATCACAGTCACGAGCGAGTATTCAGGAGTGTTCTCGATCTCACGAGTTGTTAATCAGCTATGCGGGTACAGGTCATGTGATAAGATAAGGGTTGCGCGGTTAATGCATGCTGTTCGTGGAATAATTGTGTGCCTGGAAAGACTTACGTATACGGCAAACAGTTTAAAGCCAGCAGGATTTTGATAATATAACAGAAGCGTGTAAACTCTCACGGTGAAAGCGTCCTTACAATCAATCAAGGTGTAACTTGTTATCATATCAGTATAGACTATCAAGAATATTAACCTGAATCATTGTTATCACTATAGGCTTTGCGTATCACGTTGATACCTGAATCATCTGTGTTTTACGTTCTTATATTTGAACGTGTGTTTCCAAAGACAAATGTTTATATTTTGAGTTGGTGAAAATTGTGAGGACAATCTTTTTTGGTCAGAATGCCCAGCAGTACACAGCAAGACACTCTCTTGGCCGCATATTCCCGCAGTCTAGTCGGAGAGGAGCCGAATTCCCTGAAGGGAATGGAGTCAAAAAGTGGACTTGTAACTTTAAATGTCAATTCGGGCCAAGCACAAAAAGTGGTCCTGAAATTGTACATCGCAACTCCGAATGCATTTGCAGTTGTGTTTCCCGATAAGTTGATGTGTTTGAAACATTGTGGACTCATTCAGCTTAAAAATTTTACAGTGGAGCCTGAGGGAGAATGTGACTTTGTGTTGATGCTCAAACACGCCGAAGGTGGCAAAAGTTTGTTGTTTTCTGCCAGCAGCCCATGCGATAGAGACTCGTGGATTTCTTCTTTTCAAAACATATCCAGAAATTCACAATCTTGTAAGTTAAAGAGGAAGTCAAATAAATCAAGGGGACTGCCATCATTGGAAGAAGTAAGCGAGGAGAAAGAGCAACAGGAGGAAGCAGAACAAATTCGTGACTCTCATGGCGCCGCCAAGAATGGCGCAGAGAGGCAGTCTGGAGAAAGGAGGCGCAAACGACGTGTCGTCGAAACGCCATCTCTTGAACAAATTAGTGAAGAGGAAGAAGAAGAGGATGAATTTCAAAACTTTACATCCTTTAATTCAACAAGAAGGAGATCATCTATTTCAGATACAGTTTTAATAGACTCCACAAAATCTAAAGACTCAAAAAGGAGAAGCGGTTCGAGTTTTCGGTCATTATAGTATTTGTTGAGGTACTATTATTTACCAACAGTGCACTGTTCCTGTGACCCAAAATGTGTGTGTGTAATTTCGTGCAAGTGGCTTCAAACACTCATTTACCTTGCCAACCCAGTTCATAACTTAATCCGGACTTAATTCTGAACTGACAATGTTTTTTATAAATGTGATTGATCATGCTAATGAAGGGACAAGCCGGGACTGTTTTCTGCTTTTGACTGATTGTACTTATATAATTACTTGTGACCGGTGAAAGATCTGATGGACCCTGGACCGAATAAAATAAAGCTCAAAAGCTATGTCTACCTTCCTGATACTGTTATTTATCTGGTACCTATCCTGGCTGTTGTACAGTACCAGTTTTTGAAAGACACTTTATCGACAATTCCTAATACAGACAGGAAACCTTATTTGTCGCTACCAGACTTGCAGGAAACGTTTATCATTAATTGAACTGCACCTCCAGATAAGGTGCTGATTTAAAGTAAAAGAAAACTTGTTTTTATTGCCCAGTTTATAGAATATTTACTTAAACTTTTGTACCGGAGACTATTAACTGAAAGGAATCTCCAGTTCAAACAAGAGCATGCTCGGGTCATGCTCATTACTATGACTGAACTTCACCCGCTACATGACTGATGGGCAGATGTGCAATACAGTATTGAATACTGACTTTGAAGGGCTTTTGCAATTTTAATCATTGTGCGTTGCTATGAGAGATTTTTATATAGATTTTGTATGTTTTATCATGTTTTGTATAAAATACCCGTGAAATAACAAATCACTTGCAAAGAAATATTTGAAAAAGAATTATTGAAACTGATACATTTTCTTGTGTTTAATTTTAATAGAGTGCAATGAGTGATAACGGTTTAAAGATTTTTGTTCATCGCTATGCATGTTGTAATATCTGTAATTTGAGCCTTTTTGTATTTCCATCAGTTCATACCCTGCAGATAACAGATTTTATGCTTTGTACTTCGATGCATAAATTTAAAGACAAAATTTTGTAAATGACTATTTGTGTCATGTTGTCATTTGATTTGATCGTTGCTGCATGCATGAGCAAGATTGTGAAGCCAGGAGAGTGAAATATAGAAGGAAAAAAAATGCCATCTAAATGGCACTTCCCGGGTGAAACAAATATTACAGAAAGGCTTATTTTACATGGTGGTAATATGGCACTTACCTTTATGATATTGCATGCGTATTAATGTTAACTCCCTTGTTACGGCATGGCATTAACAATGTCAAAATTACTTCCCTTTTGAGGCTACTGCTTTATATATTGAAGTCATAGGAGGCGGCTTCATGTGGTTCATGTGCTGGCCTCTGCTGATTTTTCCAGTGTTTTCCCACATCCTTTACTCCTATTGTTGCACTAGACCAGGGAGCTGTCATTTTAGACGAAGAAAATGGATTTATCGCGGAGCTGTATTATTCATATTTTGCAACTGATTCCCATAATTATAAATAAATGCCAGATTTCTATTCTAGAAATTGCGGCTTCACTATCAAACCCTTCATGATATAGGTATATGTTTTTGATACATGACCGTCCGTGTTTTCCCCCACCCCCTTGTTCCACTTACATGACAGATCTTTGGGACTCCTCCAGTTCTTTGGTCAAATCTCCCTTTATGCATTAAAACATGGGAGATACTATGTATTATCCTGTATGCCATTAGCAGATGACGTCAATATGACCAAAGACATGTCACTTTCTTCATGGGAGTCAACGTGACCAGAGATATGTCACTTTCCTGATGAGAGACGGTGGTGACCACCTCCCTGATAGGAGCAATTAAGTTTAGTCCGTCACCATGAGTTTAAGTTTACCTGAGGACCGCCGACAGCCAATGCGGGACCGGGTGTATCTTGAACATACGTGCCTGTTTAGTAAACCAAAGTTGACTACATCACAGACTACAAAGGCTTTTGAACGTGCATCCCTTCTCTTGATTTTGACGGGCTCTACTCTACGACCGGGACAACGCACCCCCCTTGTTTGCGGTGCTGCTTCACCTTGTTGCCCTCCATGCGTGCCAAGAGTGAAGTGCTTAAAAATCATTCAATATTCCAAGAATTCAGTATGTCTATGTTTCTTGTTCCCAGGGGTAGGTGTTATTATCAATGGGTGCATCCCAGCTCACCTGCGGTTCTGTTTACCAAATAGAGTGCGAGGTTCACTTGTGGTTTAGTTTACCAATAAAGGGTAATGTTCACCATCGCGTGACAAATTATCATGAGATACAGTTGGGAACCAAGCAGTTATGCAATAGCTTGATACTCATTCGTGGATCTTAATGTGTCCCTTTATTTCAGCTTTTTCCCGCCAAATTTCCAGAACACGGTAGAATTGTCAACCCTTTCCTCTGCATGCCTTGAATTCCGTAATACTGCCCATTGAAATTCCTCAACAAACGTCTATTCCGAATTATGGTTCTGCTAGTATATACTCATGGTGTGAGTAATTTGACTCACTTCCAACTTCTCGTATATGGACTGATGGATAGGTAAGGATTGTATAGTTACAAGAAAGAGCTGTGATTTCTTAACAAAAGAGCCTTTAAATTATGACAGATTCCGGCTTGATATGACGAATGATATGACGAATCAAAGCTTGAAAAACATTTAATGTAGGCCTAATGCAAATGTTGTGCTGTAAGGAAAAAAAACATTGTCATAAACTTTCAGTCTGACTTAATGTAAATTTTTTAATTCTAAAATGTATCAAATAGTTTTCCCTCCGCTAAATTATTATTTATTCTAGATGATTTAATCTATTTTTTTCCTGGTATAGGCCTACTGTCAAACTATATGGTGGTGATCCAAAACATTGAGACTGTGCTGCTCCCATTCCAAAGCACTGGCAAAGGATTGAAGACCATATGTATAACCAAAGAGCTTCTCTTTGGTATAACATAAGAAAATGTACTGGTTTTCACATTGTGATGTTACAAATTTACATGAAAATTTGTATCATGACATAGTATTATAAAATTAAAAATGCTGTAAAACAGTAAAATGGTCAATTTCTTGTCGATTATTTTTTCTGAATTTTTGTTGTTGCTATTGTCATGTTTTAAAGCATATTTTCTTCCAGTTGCGCTACCTGTCGATAAATATTTAATATTGTAACCAATAAACGCATGTCTTAGTGTGGTCATTTTTGGTGGGCGTTGAACATTTTCTTTAAGATTTGGAGGTCTAATTGAGTAGCAAATCAATTTATAAGAAAAACCGTCTCAAGACGTTTTAAATTCCTGTATTCTTCAGTGTTTCTTAAATACTTCTCCTTGGGTATGTAGATTGATAACATGAAATCTTAGCAACATATGGGCATTATTGCCTGCCTCGCACGTGATCCGAAGAGTTTGCAAGGACAAAATGATAACTTGAGTGGCGACGAGCGAGCGAATCTGATTTACAGAACTGTTGTCCTTGATTTATTAACAAAACAATCAATAGTTTAGTGAGTTTGAGGTATCTAGGCAGCTTCCCTTGTAACCAAGGATGTATGAACACAGAAATCGACAAAATTAAATTAATTTATAATTATTTCATGCACGGACGCTATAGAGAGATAAAAGAACTTCATTGGCAAGACAGGTAAACATGATTGTCGAAACATATTAAAGATGGCGCTCGGCTGTTTTGTTTTTGGGGTTTTTTGTGGGCTAAAAAAATATTCAAAAGTGAACTGTTCAACGACTCTTGCACTACACATGATTCTTCTGATCACCGATTTATTGAATCAAGTTGTAAAATTATGTTTTTTCAATTGAATATTTTACTTGTCATCTAAACTGAAGTCAATTATAAGGGGTTGACGAAATATCGTGTGAAAAGAGAATGTCGGTAAAGATGTAAATAATATATAACAGAAAAGCGTAATTTCAAGCGTTTATTCAATCAAACCACAAAGTACGAACAGTACGGGCCATTGATAAAAAAATTATTGAATTAACAAGAACTTACAAATAAGATTAATTTAAGTAAATTGTAGTGAATAAGTTTAGGAACAGAAAAAATGTAGAAAATACTTGGCACGGTTCAGATTAGGTGAATGCTATAGCCTGGGCATGCAGCATATTCCTTTTTATTCATCTTCAACTTCAAGAGTGACCGTGAAAGGTGAATGGTGCGTGATATTGCCAAGAGTTTTGAAGGTACAAAGGCGGCTCTCTATATGAGAAAGGGATGCACTTGCCGCAAAGGTTTGCTAATCATTGTTTGTTTTTGTAATAAAGAATACAAACATGCATGTTCCCCGGTATCCATGCATGTTTTACCCTTCTACTGAAACCTCTTACAGCCGATTATACTGAATGGGAAGAAGAAACTATGTTTTAAATATTTTTTCTCGAGAAAGTGTTCAGGCAGAATCGACTATGCCCTATTACTGGGACATCCCATTCCACGTTCTTTACCAACCCCTCCAGGACTCCCAACAAACAACAATTTTCAAATATGCTTTTACCTCTTCACATGATGGGCAATTGCCAACATTGTCTCCCCCCCTTCCCCTCCTCCGCCCCCGATCTTAAACCTGTGTCAGGACCCTGCTCTCGTCTTCTTGATATTTGTGGCGGTATGTCAGCTTGGGCTCCTTGTAGGATGACCAGAAATCCTCCTTAACACAATGAGACAATTCCGCGTTACTCTCAAAAACTGGGTATTCAAAGGATATCAAATAAAACGCATCAAAAACCCATCGGAAATAAGTGTGAGATGACAACGAATGAGAAGTATCGTGAATTTTAGCCTGGTAGCTGCAAGCGTAATATCAATCTTGAAAAAGAACAAGGAAATTATCGATTAATTGTTTATTTTCTTACTGCTGCTCAACTGAACAACATGCTAACTAAGCAATTATTATGACATAATATTTTCTCCAAATATTATAATGAAAACAACATAAATTTTGTTATCTTTGAGCATCATTGAGAAATTTGTAAGTATACCATGTATTGTTTGGCAGTGGCGCTGGTGCCGAAATATGTTGACGGGACGTATATGGACTGAGGGAGAGTCAGTGGTGCCACATTGGGGGAAGTGGCGCCACATAGCATTAGAGTGAAAATTTGTTGGGCTTTGCCCAAACTAGCTTTACTGGACCACCCTGTCGGGGACTATACTGGCCCACTGTCGGGGAAGTCCTGGAGCCACCACTAGACGGGAAAAGCTTTTTTGTCTTGACCGTACCGACGAATATGTTAAACAGCATATTACAATATGACGGTATAATTGATGTTTCTTTTCCTCGTTTTCTATAACTAATAATTGATATAAACTGTAATCAAAAGATGACACGAAAAGAAGATCATAGTAATTTGCAATTAAACAGTGCTAATACCATGAAAATGTCATGAATACACATTCGTCCGTCATTAACTCAACACAAAGAATTCCTCTTGCGCATTCGACATCACTGTGTCAACCAGTCCGGTTCGTACCCCGATCGGGAGAAGAGTCTCCCAATCAGGGGAATCCTTTACAAAAGTATCCCACAATGCATCTATTCAAATTCAAAGTTTGTATAAGAATCAGACGCATTTTAAACGCGGGGAACTCAACCACTGCAATGGGTTCAAATTTTTCTTCACTATTTGAAATAATGGCATATGAATTATCTATTCACCGTGCGCTTTTAAAATTCACCTTGCGCTTTTTGAGAGGTTTTATTAGAAAAGTGATGACTTCTTATTATGTGTTACCATTAAGCAGTTAGGCAGTAGCGTTTTAACAAGATTTTCTGAAGAAGAAAAAAAACATTTTAAAGTTTTATTCGAGAATTTCTTTTTGACAACCTTACCATGTTAGTCAAAAATAATTCACGAACAAAACCTTTCTTTTTCTTCAAAAAATCTTGTTAAAACGCGACTTATCAGCTGGTCAAAAACAGGGACGGTTTTATCTGTTTACATGACTCAGGAGATCTGATGTAACAGTAGGATGATCTTGTGTAAGATATTGCATAGTTATGCAGGCAACCTTACTTCAGCACTTACCTGCTTGCATAACTGCAATTGAAATGCTGAATGCCAAACTAAAGAGCTTTGGAAAAACATTCTGTTGTCAGGATTAAATTAAAAGCATGTCTGCATGATGATGTAAACAAATTTGGTTGAAGTGTTGAATAACTATTATTTGTCTGTTATATAAAATCCAAACAGGATTCTTCAACTACAACTTCGCCATTTGTTCCAATATTGTTACATTTACAATGAACATTCGTTTCGTAGCAAACGAAAATCTTAAAGGTATATGAACATGCAAAGGCAATATTAGCTAAATTGATTCAAAACCCACTAAAAACGTGAAGAGAGCAAATAATTGGTTATTTTACAGTGTTTTGAAGAGTTTTGTGCAAATATGCAATTTTCTGTGTTACTCTTGTGGTTTATGAACGGGACATACAATTCTTGCTCGGCTTTCTTGAATTGTATTTTATTGATCTCAGCATAGTGTTCACGAAGTGACTAACCATGCTAACATTCCCATGAAAGCTTGCTGCTCTGTTCATGGGTGTAACTTAAGGAGAAGGGGGAAGGGGTTACATTCTTAGAAAACAATTGCTAGGGGAAAACAGTTTTAACTATTTCAAAAACATTGTACTAGAAATGAAAGGAAAAATAATATGGTTTTACCTGGTTTTGTTTCTTCGCATATTTATTTTTCTTATATTTATGACCCGCTCCCATAGCCGCCCCATCGGCCGAACACCGACCTTAGTCTGGCAGTGATGTGAAATTTCGGATGTAGGCCTGCTGTTTAAACCATAGATATATCTGAATCATGCCCGACTCGGCTATATTAGGCTCCCGACTCGGCATGACGCTGACAACATCATAATTGGGCACCGATCTTAATCTGGCAGAGATGTAAAATGTATGTCGGATGTACTGTTAAAATCAGAGATTTAGTTGAACCATATTGCATTCCACCATATGTCCAAATGGCATTCCACTATATGTCCCACATGGCATCCCACCCTATGACCCGCATGGCATCCCACCCTATGTCCCACATGGATCCCATCCTACATATATGTCCCAAATGAATACAACCATATGTGCCACATGATTCCCCCCCCCCTCTCCCCCATATGTCTCTCATGGCATCTCTCCCTATATTCCCCATGGGATCCCACCGTATGTCCCGCATCAGTGGCTTCCCATCTGATGTCCCACGTGGCATGCCACCTTATGTCCCACATTGGATCCAACCATATGCTCCACATGGTATCCCTCCCAATGTCCCAATGACATCCTACTTTATGTCTCACATAGCCTCCTACCCTATGTCACACATGACATCCCAACCTAGGTCACACTCTGTGGTACTCGTGGCTTCCCACCCATGTCCCACATGGCTTCCCACCCATGTCCCACATGGCTTCCCACCTCATGTCCCACATGGCATCCCACCCTATATCCCACATGGCATCCCACCCTATATCCCACATAACATCGCATAGGCTCCATAAGAAATGCTCATCCTAACTATCACAAACCCTGATTGAGCATACTATGTATGAAAGTGTCAATTCATATAATAACTTATATGCAAATGACTTGTTGAATAAGAAAAAAAGGCGGAGTCAAATAATTATGCCTGATATAGCCCTTGGTGTATACCACATAGTGTATGATATAACATATGCCCCGCATGGCCCCCATCTATGTCCCACATGGCATCCCTCCATATGTCCATATGCAGTCACATCCTGTCTCACATAGCCTCCTACCCTATGTCACACATGGCATCCCAACCTGACTGAGCATACTAAATAAAATAAAAAGTCTGGTCAGTTCGTATTCTGTAGCAACTTTATGCAAATGCGAACAATAATAAAGGCGGAGTTTAATAATCATGCCTGATATAACCGTTGGTGCCCAAATAGTTTAAAGAATTTTAATGATTTTAAATCTCCAAGAGAGAGACGCTTGAGGATCTCTGAAGAATATTGGAAAATCATATCATTTTACAGTTATCTTCTAGAAAATATTAAATGTTTTGTAGACTTTTTAAGGAAACTAGTCAATCTGTCTTAAGTGTCTCTAAAAAATTTTAACCTTCCTTAAAGATATCTGAAGAAACTTAAACGTTTTCTGAGGAATTCAGAAGAAACTTAAACTTTTTCTGAGGAATTCTGAAGAAACTTTAAGGGAGATATACAGTCTGATACAATCATTACCGGTATTTCATATGTTATAGGATACAAATCTTAACCAACTACCAAAAACAGCAAGTCAAAATCTTATTTCTATTTAAAGTTATTCATTGAAGTTGACACATGAGGCTGCCATTTTCTTCAATTCTGTATTAAAATATTGTACATGATAACACAATTTCACCAATAGTGACATAAGGAATTTAATGTATTTCTTTATAAATGTGATTAAAGTTTTTATTTTAAAATGATGTGACACAAAGTTTTAACAGAATGTTTTCTTATTTTCATGTGTATACATAAAATTCCTTGACCCTTACAAAAGAATTTGTTTTTATTATAACCTAGAAATCTTGAGGTAGATCATAAAGAAATACAAAGCATTCCAACATCCTGCTGGGCTGATGATATCATAATCTGCATGTTTTGAAATAAAAATGGCGGCTCCCATAGTAGTAGAATTAAAGATTTTAATAACTATACAAATTGTGTTAGATTGCTTAAAGGGGTATGAAACTTGGTCAGAAAAATGTGTTATTTCTAATTCTGTCATATGAAATAAAAATTATGTCAGACTTTATGTCTCCTTTAAGATTTTCTGAGGAAATCTCAAAAAACTTATAACATTTCTGAAGAAATCTCAGGAAAAACTGTGGATGGCCGGTGTGATAGTAAATTTTGCCCCCGTAAATTTGGGCCCCCGGATTTTCTTTCCTAAGGAATGTCTAATGAATTTCGTCCCCATTGGACTGATTTTACTAGGTAATTTACTGTTGTGTCTGTCTGTACGGTTCCTTCAATTAGTTTTGTGTACTCAAGTGATAAGCTAAAAAGTGATGAGAAGTGATAAGCTAATACGTACACTTAAGAAAAAAAGGTGTGCTTTATGCAAAACGGCAGTGAGATTTAGTGTGAAGGAAGAAGAAAGGCTTTTCTTGCAAAAGGGGGAAAAGTTGTTGTCTGCAAATTTCATAGGAAAGAAGGGCCGGGCCCAAATTTCCTAGCGGACCGTTTTTACTATAAGGGGGAACCAAATTTACTGGATGGCTACGGCTTAATTGTCTGGGGGCCCAAATTTCCTACGAAATAAGGGCGGGGCGGGAGGGGGGGCAAAATTTACTTCTACACTAGACGTCCGTACGGACAGCCGGACGGACGAAATCGCCATTACATAGGTTCGCTTTATGCTTCGCATGCTCACCAAAAATGAATAGATGAAGGTAAAATTAAAAGAAAATTTGGTAAGATCAGATAATTGTAATAGATTCCCTGGTAATATTATTTGAAGTTCCGTAACAAATTCTTCAAAATTGAAGAAAATTACCTATAAACGAAGTAAATTTCCCCAAAAAAGGGGCAAATTTATCACGAAATTTCCCCCAAATTAATAAACAGTTCCTAAAAAATCGAGCAAATTACCTATAAATAAGGGAAATTTTCCAAAAAGTGAAGGAGATTATCCGATTAGTAGCAGCACCAATCAGAATTGTCCCTGCCTTACACACTATGCACGAATATGGTTGGGAGTTAGTGTACATATGAATGTTATGGCGCCTTTTATTTTCGTCATTTACTTCTTCTTCATCCCCCCACTCCCCACTTCAAAAATTGCTTCGCGGTCCCCGTGGGTGTGTCCTCGAATGACGTATTGTCAGGAATTATTGTTAGAATTTTGTTTTGAGTTTGGAGATATCTTATCTTTTGGTTTGTCTTGATCATATCTGATGCGAATGTGATCTTGGTGACGTCGCCAAATGATCTGAGAACCCAGTAGTTCTATTTCGAATGATACTGGTCCTGCTTGACTAATGATCTTTCCTGTAACCAATTATGTCCTCTACCAAAATTTTGGGCATAAACAGATTGTCCAATTTGGAATTATCTCTTTGCAACATGTTTGTCATGTTCTGTTTTTCTTGCTTCTCCCGCACCCTTTTTGATAGACCGGGTTGCACAAAATCTAATCGTACCTATGAATAATTCTGAAGGCGATAACCTAATTGTCGTTTCTCATACCGCTGTCCAGAGACCCTGTTTTCATTTTCTTAAGTCCTGACTTAACCATGTTAACCAGTTAACAGTTTGAACAGTTCTTTCAGCTAATCCATTTGATGATGGGTGGAATGGTGATGAAGTTACGCCGTGTTTTTTTACACCATTTTTACTACAAAATGTTTTGAACTCATTACTGGCAAAACATGGTCCATTGTCAGTAATCTGTAACCAATTCAAAATGTCTACCATAAATTAAGAATGAAATCTTTTTACTCCAAAAATACAAGCTAGTCCCTCTTTTTTTCAATTTGGGAATAGTTTTGTTCCGCTTTTGAGAGTGTGCGTGAAGCAAAAGGTTTTTTGGTACCATCTGGCATGCGATGTCCTAAAACAGCGCCATTACCGTATTGAGATGCGTCACACGACAACATCAACTCTAATTTGGGATCAAAGTGAGCTAACATTCTTTTTTTATATGAACAATTTCTTTGATTCTTCAAAAGCCTTTGTTCATTTTGTGACCAATTGAATGGTACACCTTTTCTTAGTAAGCTGTACAAGGCAGCCAATGTTTTGGTCATGTTGGCAGGAATAATAGGTCAATAAACCTAAATATGACTTTAGCTCACTAACATTTTAGGGTTCTGGAGCTTCATGCACAGCCTTAATTCGTCACTTGTACTGCAAACCATTAGCATCAATTTTGTGACCTAAATATATGACTGATGGTGCCATAAATACCAATTTCTCGTTTTTCAGGCGTAAGCCTGCTGATCGTAGCTTACTTACTACCAAGTTTAAAAGTGTCCAAATGTTTTTTTCTTTTCTGATAGGCATGTGATCATACATCATCAAGATATACGGCTACATGACAGCATGAGGTATACCCTGCAGGATATTCTCAATGATTCGCTGAAAAATCCCTGGTGCTGATGAAACTCCAAAGGGTAGGCTGGTGTACCTGTACCCTGTCTGTCACGACATAATCCTTAGAATCATCATCCAGTCTGCTAGTTGATACGTTTGGCTTAAGTCCAATTTGCTGAATTTCTGATCTGCTATATTTGCGAACATATCCTGCACTTTGGGTATGGGGTATTTGTACAATTTAGCAGCTTCATTTACTGTCAGTTTATAATCACCACAAATTCTCACTGATTTGTCTGGTTTATAGAACCGGCGCAGCCTATTCCGAGTATTGTGCTGGTTCAATAATATATATATTTTTTTTCCCCTAGTCACGGTCGCTGCAGCTCTTTCTCGACTTTTTCTCCTAATGCATATATGGTCTGATGGTACAGTCCTTGCCTCGCAGTACGTAGGCGGTACTTTTTCATCTACGTGAATACTCGCCTTATGCTTAGACTGTTAGACCCATTAATTGAATGTTCCCAATTCACTTTGGAAAACTTCATTGTGGTGGTGAAGCATTTCCTTGAGAGACAACCCTCACCAATTTTGATTACACTCGGGAACAGGTTATCCAGTTTAACTTCAACTGTTGTAGCAAATCCCGATCAATTAAAGATGTATGTTTGTCTGTTTGTTTATGAGGGCTTAACGGCACCGCAACAGCAAGGGTCAAATTGTGCCTGAGGGGTTAGATCATTGCAGAGGTAGAAATGAAAGAAAACAGGGGGGAGATTGAGAGAAACACGAGAACTAAAAGCCAGAAATCTGGGATCGAGAGAGGAGGTGCATGGGTGAAAAAAGTAGAGAGGGGGTGGGAGAGGAGGACTAAATATTGTTGTAAAGGGAAGTATGATGAAGGAAGGAGATAATTGTATCCTGAGGGTTTTTCTGTAAGAGCTCGGCTATTGAGTTGTGGGGAGCGAGGGAAGCTCTGGGGAGGTTGTACGGAGGAAAGCGAGGAGAACATAATGGACTGTGAGGGTGCAGTGGCAATTGTTGCAGAGGGCTTGGGGGAGCCAATAAGGAGGTGAGAGTGAGTGAGGTGGGTGCGACCTATTCTAAAACGGGTAATGTGAACGTTGTCGACACGGGAGTGGTTGTGGATGGTGGGTTTGATCGGAATGGTAGGCTGGATGATGTGGACTTTGTTATCAATTTGGGAGTTTTATGAGGTTTGCCAGCGGTCACGAACAAGGTAAGCGATAAGCGGTTTGATATCAGAAAGGGTTTTGGGAAATGGGGTAGGAGGTGGTTGGAAAAGCTCAGCGGCTGCATCAGCCCTGTCATTGCCAGGGATGCCAACTTTATTGAGAACTCCTCGCTCAGCCACGTTGCCATCTTCTGCAACTCCAAGGCTGTCCTTGCTTCTTTACTCAATCTTAACTGGGATAACCCCGCATCCCACCTCCTCCTTCGTAAATTCCTTCCGCCCACCCTCTGCAAGAAAAGTATTCTTTTCTTCTGGATACCCAGCCAATTAGCTATTCCTGGTAGGCTCTAGCTACATACGTCATTACTTTAACGTTCAGTTTTTCTCCTAAATATGTTCGTAGATTGACGTTCATTCTATTTGCACTGCGAAAAATTCTTTTTCTAAGTTTCTTCTGAAATGACGCTTAACGATGTAGCTCCGTGTCAATTTCAAAGCTTGATTTTTGATCATTGATATCTACAATAACTTTTTAGAACTTTTTCTGTCTCGCGATTTTCACTTTTTATATGGGTAATAAGAATGACGTCGTTTCTTCGTCACTGCTGCACCAGGGAGCTGTTACTTTGTCAAAGTTAACAGCTCCTGGCTGCACTGTCACCACTTTCTCACCACTTTCTCTTTGTTCGATCATGTGATTGATCGCACTTGTATGACTGCGGGACTTTGGAATGCTCGCTCCGTTTACACTCGATGTGGTCTTGGTCCGACAAGCTTTAGCGATTTGCCCTATTTTGCTGGATTTTTACACTTCATCTCTTTAAAATAGCAGTCATTGGCGTTATGATTGTCTTTTCCACACCTATAACATGGAATTTTCCGTTTCTGGTTGTTTTTTCTTAGTTTGTGTACAGTGACACCTCCGTACTCTCTGGTGCGTGCATTTTTTTGCAGGTCGGAAACGTTTTTTGATGCCGTTTCCATGCTGTGAGCAATGTTCATAGCTTTTTTAAAAGTTAGTCTTCCGATAAAAGTCGGCTTTGAATGTTGTCATGATTGACGCCACAAACCAGGCGATCCCTTAAAGGATAAGTTCGGTAGTCAAACATGTCCATCTTATGTGAAGGAGGACTTCAAAAGAAACAAAATGGTGAAGAGAGCATTCAAATATCCTTTTCCGTTAAGGAGATATTCAAGTTTTAAAGTTGTCTTATCTAGAAATAACTGATGTAGTAAGTCTACTATGAAAAGTTGGTGTCATCATCCTCACATTCTTAACAATTGTTAATGTGTTTTAAAGAGAGTTCATTTAAATGTTTTACTACTTAAATTATTTTCCCTCGAACTTTCTTCAGGTGGTACATTATAAACACCCTTACTAGATCTGTAGATTCAATTTTACTACTTTTCAGACATATCCTATGGTTTTTAAGCCTCAAAATAGCAGAAGAATATATGATGGAATACTTAACGGCTTTGAGGAATCTGAGGCTATGAGATCACAACTAGTCTGATTTCAGTCGTTTCTACCAAACTTTAAATTTCGTTATCTCCTTAACGGAAAAAGATTTTTGAATGGTTTCTTCTTCGACGACGAGTGAACATTACAATGACGGGGTCGTCGCCTGCGTATTCGGTCATGATAGTAACAATGCTAGCACCAGATCACGAAGCGCTTAATACGACCCGGACGAGAACACAGGTGCGACGTACGGACAGAAATAAGATCGACAACTAAGTCAATGTCCACGGCCTTTGATAACCAGTTGTGGTGCACTGCGTGTCTACCCAACCCAGGCTTGAAGCCAGGGCTTCGTGGTCTGTAGACATGTATGATAACCGCTACACCACAGTTGGTAGACAATGGTTTCTTCACTATTTTGTTTCTTTTTCAGTTCTTGTTCATATAAGATAAATTTGATTGACCAATGAACATACCCGTTAACATATCATTAACAACTGAACCGTAGTTGCATGTTTCAGCTGAGGAACGAAGTTCGGATATAAAAAGTGATACAGATTTCTGTATCTGCTGTTGAATTTGCATCTTTGGATAATTTCGGAGGGCTTAGGGTTGTAATGTTGTTTTAAAACGCTTACCACTTCCGTGTAGTCCTTTTCTCCTGGCTTTGTTGCTGTTTGTTGGTGCGACCAAATTACTTATCAGTTTGTAGAAATCGGTATCAATTGAACACAAGGATGCTTTTCTGCCGGGATTTGTCGGAAATACCGTTTGCGGCGAAGAAATGTTCCATTTGTTCGATAGTGTGACCAGACCTCATCTCATTTGAATTCGGATAAACTTCCAAAAGCTGCGGTCATTGTTGTAATTCCTTTGTTTTAATTCATGCACAATGTTTCCAATTTAACTCGTCGCAATAATGGTCGTTTCTATCAATATACCACATCAGGTAAATTGCACTGAAAAACAAAAACAGTGTCACTGATTTCATTGGAACATATTTAAAATTTCACGTGGTCCGAATGTCATCAGATAATTATTGTTTACTTTCTTTTTATTCTCCATCAAAGCCTTTGAGAATAGGTTAGATAAGACACTGTAGCCAAACAAGTCTCCAAAATGCCACAAAAAGAAAAAGGAATATATATATATATATATATATATATATATATATATATATATATATATATATATATATATATATATATATATATATATATATATATATATATATATATATATATATATATATATATATATATATATATATATATATATATATATATATATATATATATATATATATATATATATATATATATATATATATATATATATATATATATATATATATATATATATATATATATATATATATATATATATATATATATATATATATATATATATATATATATATATATATATATATATATATATATATATATATATATATATATATATATATATATATATATATATATATATATATATATATATATATATATATATATATATATATATATATATATGAATATATATGTATATATATATATATATATATATATATATATATATATGTATAAAATTGAAAATGTTAGTTTCAGCTTATCAATAAAAAAATTCATCAACGGATTCCTTGCCAGCTCATCTCGGAACTGACATTCCCAAATCTCCACTAATTGCCAGCTTTGACGACGACCTTCATTAATCAACCACTCTCGTCGTCGGTTGAGCTTGATGAGAGCATCCTCGACGATTGTTTCGACATCTGGCAGTTTCTGATCTCTTCTTTGGTAGCAGGTTTGACAACCATGTCACAAACAACCTTAGAACTCGTAGACAGTCTTTGACGCTTCATCCCAGCCGTCTACTTTGTAAGACCCTATGTGTTTTTCTCCTCCACGAGATCGAGCATGCTGAATGCGTCGACCGTCTCGGTGCTCCAACCATTTCAACCATTGGAGAGCTTTGACGGATTGGGTGTCATTATCGTAACCACGATGAGGAACCAGAGCGATCGTATTAGGGCGTAGGAATCGTCCACGTCCATCGACCCGGAGATTGGCAACCACCCGTCGGAGACTTTCTGGGCGACATGACCGATAAGCTCGAGAAACCTTACGGTGTCGGGAGTTACATCACCGAATTCGTATCGGGAGGTCCAAAGAACTACGCTTACAAAGTGCACTCAACCAAAATTGACGCCGTCATTGTCGGAGAATGCAAAGTGAAGGGCATCACTCTAAACCACAATGCCATTCAAATGGTTAACTTTAAAGCGATGAAAAATATGGTCAATCATGTGGATCCAAGAACCGGTAGGGCTTGGGACGATGATGAAGAAGTCATCGTTCCTGTCCACTACTCTCACCGCATCCAGAGAGACGGTCCCGGTAAAGTTCTCACCAGAGGCTTATTCAAGGAATATCGACTGATCTATACAAAACGCATCATTCAGCCCGATCTCACAACCCTTCCGTACGGGTATTAAACGTTTCATCCCCACAAGTCCCCTTACATGAAACGGACAGGTTCGTCTACGACAATTGGGTGATTAAATTAGACCACATTGTTGAGTAACTCAAGATCTGATGAAACCCTAATGAGGGCGGAAGGAGGGAAAAGAGCTACCATGGCTTGCCTCCTACGGTATCCTGCGTTGGTTGGGGCAGGTACTTTTCAATCACCTGACACAACCAATCAGGAAAAGCTATACACCTCGTTAAAAGGACTTTATAGAACAATCGAAACTATCTTGTGACGCAATCCGATGACCCAGATAAAACTCACAGGGCCACTATACAGACCCCGACCAATCAGAAGCTCCGTCGTCGAGAATATCCTGTGACGGCAATCCGATGACCCAGATGAAAAATCTCAGGGGCCACTATACAGGTAGTGGCGTATCAAAAGCCGCTATACAGACCCCGACCAATCAGAAGTTAGCATTAAGTATATGCAAATGAACTATACACTTCGTTGAAAGGACTCTGCGGAAGAATCGATAATATCTTGTGATGCAATCCGATGACCAAGAGGGAAAATCTCAGGGGTCGCTATACAGGTAGTGGCCAATCAGAATCCAGCATTGGTATCTATGAATATTTATGACAAATTAGTCACATGACTGGAATGCTGGTGTCATCATTAAGGCAGGCTTTAACTTAACAATTACAAAGTACACAAAAGTATTGCTCATGTCCATGATGTATTTCAGAATTCAACATACAGAGGATTACAAATTTAAGAATAAGTTCACCAGATGTATATTTGTATCACAATTATCAAAGCATTTCATTACTGTACCAGCGAAAAACCCACCCATGCTCTCCCGAAACATTCTCTACCCACCCCTTTTGTTTGATGGACCAAATATTTTTCTATGACCACTCCTGAGAATGAACCAATCACAATACTAGGTACTCGACCTTATTTATTATTAATTTATTCAAAAGGAGTTATCAGACATCTCATTGGTCAGAAGTTAGAAACTGCCAAATCATCAATATTAGGTGGAGGGCAAATTTCTACACTTTAAGCACAATTTTGATTGATGCATAATACAAAACTATTAGTTATTCTAGTCAGATAAAACAAAGAATTCTTGAGGTCACGGTCACTTGTGCAGACTGTCACAATTTCCTGCTTCAAATCTAAGGATTATAATAAAATGACATAAAACAGATGGTTTTTGATGACAGCTTCTTATCAATAAAATTTTAGAAAACAAAGAGTCATTATGATGGGGAAAATAGTTTCTAAACAAATCATCTCTGGTCAGTCATTAGCCCAGATTAAATAGTCTCTCAGTTTTGATACTGAGAAATTATAAAACTTCATGACATCCCCCTTTTTGAAAAGAAAACAGCCGTGCTGTTTTAAAACAACCAATTTTGAAATTGAGGTACACAGATACTGTGCATAAAATACAAGATTACCTGCAAGTTCCAAACCTTGAAATTGAGGTACACAGATACTGTGCATAAAATACAAGATTACCTGCAAGTTCCAAACCTTGAAATTGACTTCACTGGGCATCCAGCTAGTTGTGCACACTTACCTAAGTACTATAAAACAACTAAGAACATGGTTAATTACATAATACAAAATTATTGTATTCATATATATGCAGTTACGAGTTTCATGTGAGTACATCACCAATATGTTCAAACTACTTAGTGAGTGAGTAACAAAGCATGCAACAATCAATGGTTCACAACTGGGGAACAACAAAAATAAAAAGATTATATATAAAAAAATAATCAAACTTGTCAACACCGAGAAAGTGCATCTGCAATTTTGTTCTGCACACCAGGTATGTGCTCAATTGTAAACATGTACGGTTGTAGTTGCAATGACCAACGACTCAATCTAGCATTGTTACTCTTCATTTGCTCAAGCCACTTCAGTGGTCTATGATCTGTTTGAATTATAAACTCTGTACCATATAAATAAGGATACAACTTTTGAATAGCCCAAACAATGGCTAAACATTCCTTCTCAATGGTGGCATAGTTCTTTTCTCTTGGCAAAAGCTTGCGACTGAGATAGATTACTGGGTGTTGGTGACCTTCATCATCGCATTGGGTCAATACAGCCCCTAACCCATTATCAGATGCATCAGTTTGCAAAACGAATTTCTTATCAAAATTTGGACTAGATAATACAGGCTCACAAAGAAGTGCAGCTTTCAATTCCATAAAAGCTTTGTCATGTTCATCATTCCAGACAACAGTTTTTGGCATTTTCTTCTTAGTTAAATTAGTAAGGACACTGGCCTTCTCAGAGAAATTTGGGACAAAGCGACGATAGTAACCAACCAAACCCAAAAATGCTCTCACATCAGTTTTGGTAAAAGGTCGTGGATATTCTTTGATAGCCTCAACCTTTTTTGGATCCGGAAGAAGTGAACCACTACCCACAATAAAACCAAGATACGGCAATTTTGATTCCCCAAAGTTACATTTGTCTGGTTTTGCAGTTAAACCAGCACCCCTCAACTTTTCCAGAACCTGATTTATGTGATCTAGATGACTTTCCCAGTCATCACTGAAAATAACAATATCATCAATGTATGCCCTTGCAAAGTCACCCATTCCATTCAACAATTTATCCACCAGGGACTGAAAAGTAGCTGGTGCATTCCTTAGCCCAAATGGCATAGTTGTGTACTCAAACAGACCAAATGGGGTGATAAATGCGGACCTTTCCTTAGCTGATTCTGTCAAAGGGATTTGATAATAGCCCTTAGTCAAATCAAGTGAAGTGACATATGTGGACTGACCTACATCATCTATCATATCATCAATTCTAGGGATAGGGTAAGCATTGGGAACTGACACTTCATTCAGTTTTCGGTAGTCAGTACACATTCTTATCTGTTTGTCCTTTTTAGGGACAATCACTATTGGAGATGCCCAGGGACTAGTAGAAGGTTGGACAATACCCATCTGAAGCAATTCATTTATTTCCTCCCGCACTGGTTCCTTAAGTGCATGTGGAAGTCTGTATGGTTTTTGCTTTATTGGGGTTTCAGAACTTAAAACATGTTCTACCACACTAGTTTTTCCTGGAACATCAGAAAACACATCAGCAAATGCTCCAAGTGTGTCTTCAAGTTGACATAATTGTTGTTGGGAAATATTTTCGGATATATGAACATCTTTCCATGTTTGTGTTTGTTGGAAATTTGGAACCTCTATGGGTCCCTCCTTGATATCACCATCAGGTAAGCATGATTCATGTTCATTGATGTGACAATAATTGATTTCCCTTTCAATCCATGGTTTAAGCATATTAACATGAAACACAACTTCCCTGCATCTGGTACCCTTTTGAACCTTGACTCCATAATTCACATGGCTAATCTTCTTAGAAATGACATATGGGCCATTCCACTCAGCTAATAACTTGTTTGTATCTGTAGGCAACAGTACAAGTACTCTCTGGCCCTTTTCATACGTCCTCTCACACGAATTTCTATCATACCATGTCTTTTGACTCTTTTGAGAATCTGACAAAGCAGTCTGTGCTAAATTAGCCAACTCAGATAAATTCTGTCTCAAATTTAATACATAGTCAATAATGTTTTGGCCCTCATCTGTAGTACCCTCGAGCCATGAGTCATGGACTATAGTTAGGGGACCCCTTGGATTTCTCCCATAGAGCAGCTCAAACGGACTAAAGCCAGTGCTTTCTTGGGGCACTTCTCTATATGCAAATAAAAGATAAGGAACATATTTGTCCCAATTTTCTGCCTCTTTATCAGCATAGGCCCTCAACATAGCTTTCAAAGTCCCGTTGAATTTCTCAACCAACCCATTGGTTTGTGGATGGTAGGGAGTTGATTTCAGATGATTGATTTGAAGTAATTTACAAACCTCCTTGAAAAGCTTGGAGGTGAAATTTGTACCTTGGTCACTTAGGATTTCGTCAGGCAGTCCCACCCTAGAAAATACTGTTACCATTTCTTGAGCAATTGTCGCTGCTTCCATATTTGGGATGGGAACAACCTCTGGGTACCTTGTAGCATAATCAACGATCACTAACGCATATTTATTGCCCGATTTTGACCTTGGCAAGGGCCCAATCAGATCCATTCCCACCCTTTTGAAAGGTGTGTCAATTATAGGCAACGGTACTAAAGGGGCCTTCTGTACACCCTTACGATCTGCCGTTTTTTGACATCGTGGGCATGATCTACAATAGTCAGTTACCTCCTTGAAAATACCAGGCCAATAAAAATGTGGTAATACACGCTCTCGTGTTTGACTAGAACCCAAATGACCTGACAGAGGAATATCATGAGCAAGCTTAAGCAACTGCCTTCTATACTTCAAAGGAACAACAATTTGAATATATATTTTCGGCAACTTTGGGTTTGTAGAAACCCACTTTCGTCTTAGTATGTTATCCTTCCAGAAAAAACACACTCTATGCGCATCAATGTCCCCTTCAGAGACAACTCTATCCTTCACCGCACTCAGACTTACATCATTCATCTGCTCTTGGTAAAGATTCTCTTTATTCACTTTCAGAATATCCCAGCCTTCACTATTACATGTGTCTACCCCACTGATACACTCCTTCTCATCAATCACCTCAACCACATCCTCTATTTCACTCTCTTTTCCACATATTGGACCATCTACCTCCATGGTATCATCTACTTTCTTACTTCTCACACCTGTTTGTCTATTCTCAACTACTTCCCCCAACTCTCTCTGTTCCATTTCCTGTGCTCTACTCCTAGTAACAACTGATATCTCTTTAACAGCCTCTCCACACACATCATTTCCTAATAACATCTCCCTATGGAGTTGATGAGAGACAGCAACTTCAATCCAACCAGTTTTGAACTTACAACTCAAAAATACCCTTGCTAACTGACACTTGGTGACCCTACCAAAAGCATCATGCAAACTGACCTCTCTATTTGGGAGCATAAATCTCTTCTCAACATACTTCTCTTGTACCACTGATTGATTACAGCCTGTGTCTCTTAACAGAGTAATTTTCTTGCCATTTACACGACCTTCACTCTCAAAACTACTTTCAGCTGTGGCTTTTTCACAAAAATTGGTACTAGAAGGTTTTGCATGTTTTCTTTTTAGAACTGGACAGTCTTTTACTATGTGCCCTTGTTCTTTACAATAATTACAAGTTCTTGTCTCCTTTTGTTGGAAGAAATTAGGAGGTTTTTGATCACCTGCTTTCTCATCCCCCTTTTTGCGAGGGTTACTGGGGTTTTTATTTCTATTGAATTGTGAAGGCCCGAATTTTCCCCATTCTTTCCTATTTTCCCCACTTGGCATGCCAGCCCGAGCTAAGCTGTACTCATCTGCTAAAGTAGTTAGATCCTTTAGGGTTTTTGGTTGCTTTTCCTTAAGCCATACTGACAAATCCCTAGAAACTAACCCTAAAGCCTGTTCAATAGCAATGAGCTCCTTCAGCTCATGCTTTGTTTTGACACCTGCTGTGTCAATCCACCTGTCTAATAGGTGATCTATCCTAACACCCCACTCAGTAAACGATTCATCAGCACATTTCTGAGCAGTTCTAAATTTCTGCCTATAGGCTTCTGCATTTAATTTGTATCTTGCAAGGACAGCCTGTTTAATAGCCTTGTAGTTCCTTAATTTTTCTAGAGACAATGCCGAGTAAGCCTCTCTAGCCTTCCCACTTAACTCTGGTGCTAACCATGTAGCCCAATTTTCTTCATCCACCCCATTCACACGCATGATATATTCAAAAGTACTTAAATACACATCAATATCATCGGAAGGCCTCATGGTTGGGACCCGTATTTTTGGGATTCCCCCTTTATCTTGTTGTCTATCCTCCAAGAGTCTGATTTTCGCCTCAGCCTCCCCACGCTGGATTGCTAGGGCCTGTTCCATTTGCTCCCTCTGGAGCGTCATCCTCCCCTCCATCTCATCTTTTTGCATTCGCAACATATCCTGCATGTAGCTCATAAGAGCTACTACAGACCCATTCTGCTCCCCTTCAAGCCTACTTTGATCATCCATATTCCCGATAACTCTTTGGGACCTTGTAATTGGTCTGTCAAAGTTATCCATAAACACCGAACTCTCAATAGTTCAGGAAATATGCACAACCAATCAAACACTGAACTCCTAATAGTTTAGGAAAACCCAACCAATCACACACTGAACTCCTAATAGTTCAGGAAAACACAACCAATCAATTAAAAGGCTCACACAAGGTTGAAAAACAATTAATTATGCCACTTGCAAAATTATCACATGAATTCTATCAAAACATCAAAAATTAGCATCTTACAATAACCCGATCTATCAGGCAACAGCCCTTTCCCTGGATTACTGGATAATACCTAATAAACACATTGATTAGGAAGTCAAAATAAATAAAAATGTGGTGAGCAAACGAAGAGCAACTTGTCATGTTCCCCAATATGAACGCAATGAAAAGTGCAAGGCTACTCACCCAAATTTATTCCAGTATCTCCGCCGTCTGCGTGATTTGTATCCTGTCCCTCTCATGCACGGTAGCAACAGAAATCACTCTCAGCGGTAGCAGATTATATCACCTCAAACGGTAGCACGTAACATCAGTTTGAACAGTAGCAAAATACATCACATCGAACGGTAGCAAATAACATCAAATCGAACGGTAGCAAAATACATCACATCGAACGGTAGGAAATATCATCAAATCGAATGGTAGCAAAATACATCATATCAAACGGTAGCAAATAACATCAAATCGAACGGTAGCAGAATACATCACATCGAACGGTAGCAAATATCATCAAATCGAATGGTAGCAAAATACATCATATCAAACGGTAGCAAATAACATCAAATCGAACGGTAGCAGAATACATCACATCGAACGGTAGCAAATATCATCAAATCGAATGGTAGCAAAATACATCACATCGAACGGTAGCAAATAACATCAAATCAAATGGTAGCAGAATACATCACATCGAACAGTCATACTGTTAAGTTTTCACAAATTTTGATGGTCTGGTGCCTTTGGCTTTATTTAATCCCACCGCATTGCCGCCATGTCATCATTAAGGCAGGCTTTAACTTAACAATTACAAAGTACACAAAAGTATTGCTCATGTCCATGATGTATTTCAGAATTCAACATACAGAGGATTACAAATTTAAGAATAAGTTCACCAGATGTATATTTGTATCACAATTATCAAAGCATTTCATTACTGTACCAGCGAAAAACCCACCCATGCTCTCCCGAAACATTCTCTACCCACCCCTTTTGTTTGATGGACCAAATATTTTTCTATGACCACTCCTGAGAATGAACCAATCACAATACTAGGTACTCGACCTTATTTATTATTAATTTATTCAAAAGGAGTTATCAGACATCTCATTGGTCAGAAGTTAGAAACTGCCAAATCATCAATATTAGGTGGAGGGCAAATTTCTACACTTTAAGCACAATTTTGATTGATGCATAATACAAAACTATTAGTTATTCTAGTCAGATAAAACAAAGAATTCTTGAGGTCACGGTCACTTGTGCAGACTGTCACAATTTCCTGCTTCAAATCTAAGGATTATAATAAAATGACATAAAACAGATGGTTTTTGATGACAGCTTCTTATCAATAAAATTTTAGAAAACAAAGAGTCATTATGATGGGGAAAATAGTTTCTAAGCAAATCATCTCTGGTCAGTCAGTAGCCCAGATTAAATAGTCTCTCAGTTTTGATACTGAGAAATTATAAAACTTCATGACAGCTGGCTTCTGATTGGCCACTACCTGTATAGTGACCTCTTACCACTGAGGTGCCCTTAAAAAAAAAAAAAAAAAAAAAAACTTGGGGAAGAACGGGAGCGAAATGTACCCTTTTGAAAGTGCGGACCGAGATAGGAGGTGCCCTTTTG
Source organism: Chiridota heheva (assembly GCA_020152595.1). NCBI lineage: Eukaryota > Metazoa > Echinodermata > Holothuroidea > Apodida > Chiridotidae > Chiridota > Chiridota heheva. The sequence goes on from JAIGNY010001380.1 coordinate 855,192, forward strand.
AACTGTTGAAAGTTATATGAAATTATCCTACAGGGTCCATCTTGAAACTTGAAAACAAATAGAAATCCACTGACTCACAAATCCTGCATAGTACATAGAAGTTGTAACAAAGTCACTAAGCATTTATTTGACACAATTATAGCATGTCATTTACCAGTGGCCCGACACCGAGGACCGTGGTGGGAGGAGACATGGCCCCAATAATGTTTTAGGCAGTCATTTTCAAAAATAGACCTTTTACCTATTCGCCCTATGGGCATTTGCCAGCATTGGTAGTGGCTCCCAAATCTCAAACCCATAGGCGGGATTTACCTATCGAAAGTGGGGGATGAAAAATCAAAAGTGTGTGTGTGAGGAGGGGGTGGGTGGGTGTGTGTGTGGGAGAATGGGTCACAAAATCACGCTCAGATACAAAACATCTCCAAACAAAAGTATGTATTTGAAAGAAAGTGGAGGTAGGGCAAGTGCTCTCTTGAATCCTCAAGCCCCGCCTATTCTCAAACGATGTGTAGGAATTGGGGCCTAGGGCACGTGCTCCCAACTTCTTCGAAAATTGGCAAAAGTTTGAAAATAAAAAGTGTTCATCAATTATTGTCAAAAAAGTGCCCTCACTTGATTTTCTGCCCCCTTTGCCCCTAACACCCCTGCTAACAAGCCTAAAAAGTCATAGTTTCAAATTTGGCTTCTAAAAAGCCGATCTACCAATCCTGATGATTGGAATCACTGCATTATTCAATTATTCCAGGCATTTGTATCAATTGTGTAAACTTGAAGAAAGAATGTTGCCGCATTTCGATTTCTTTTTGGGAAAGGGCGGGAAAGGGAGGGGGGCGGGGGGAGGGTAGAAATGCAATTTGTCTTTGTGGGTCAGGACGGTACCTATACTGTCTTAGTTGCCTGAGGGCCAAGGCCCCAAGCCTCTCAGTCCGCCCATGCCTCCTATAATGTTATGAGTCCATCTACTTGCAACAACTGATTACCAAATTTACTTCTGCATGCACGTGGCGATACATGCCTCAGTTATACCTGCATGCACGTGGCGATACATGCCTTATACCTGCATGCGCGTGGCGATATATGCCTTATACCTGCATGCACGTGGCGATACATGCCTTATACCTGCATGAACGTGGCGATAGATGCCTTATATCGCATGCACGTGGCGACACATGCCTTATACCTGCATGCACGTGGCGATACATGCATTATACTTGCATTAACGTGGCGATACATGCCTTATACTGCATGCACGTGGCGATACATGCATTATACCTGCATGCACGTGGCGATACATGCCTTATACCTTCATGCACGTGGCGACACATGCCTTATACCTGCATGCACGTGACGATACATGCATTATACCTGCATGCACGTGGCGATACATACCGATGCCTAAAATAAACTCAGTTTTCTCACATTTCCCGGAATACATACTTCTGATTTTACCCCTTCGTTTCATAAAAAATAAGAACAAATGGGTACGTAAACATAGCAACAATGCAAGTCAGACACGGAGATTAAAAAACAGTCGAGGAAAACAATTCAAAATAACCTCACAAATAAATTTCAGGGTTATTGCTTTTCTTTTCTCTTTTGTTATATATCTATAAATATTTATTCAAAGCTGAGATATAACAGGATGATTGATGAAAATTGCCTAGTTTAGAGATTTAGAACATTAATCTAAAGTTATTGCTTATAGATACAGCTAGTAAGCAGTAGGTCTATGACATGCAGTATGAAGGAAGAGAACAAGGCATGCCTTTTCTTTACAGTCATATGCTGTTCAGGGTCGTAATTCCCGGGGACAGGGGGACATGTCCTCCCACTTTTACATAGAATTGAAGAAAACAAATCAGTACATTTTGGGGAAAATGTTCGTATTGTCCCCCAATTTTTGGTTAAGAGACCATGCATATCCCCCAACTTTCAGGATGAGAATTACAGCTGATGCTAGTATAGTTCAATTGGCACACCAGTTTCTTTATTTGGCGCACCAATAAAAACAAAACAAAAAAACATTGTGGTACTGGTGGGCCAACCTGCATACTTTACACGTGGGCATGACGAGCAATATTAAAAGTTCATTCGGCAATTTTCATATAAATTGGAGGGAAAATGTTTTTAAGGGGTACTTTTATCCAATTTTTGTCATTATTTTCTTTTGTTGAATAAAATAAGTGCAGGATCCCGGTGGTTTTGCCCTGTTACCGTGTTGCTCCTGCTTTAGGGATCATCCACCGTCTACCGCCATCAATTGGCCCACCAGCAAAAAGCCCTGGAGCAAGGGCACAACCTCGGATCCCCTCCCCTCCCCTTCTCCCCGAAAAAAAAAAAAAAAAAAACAGTGAAGGAGAATGGTCTTTTCTTCTTGGTTTTGATAAATGCATCCAGGAAAATAGTGAACGTGATTCCGAAAAATTTAAATATTTGGGATCCTGATTTGTAAAAATCGGAAAGTTGACTATTTGAGGAGCTTTCGGTTAGGGCTTCTTTTTGTTGATTCATCAGTTCATGCGAATTTTTAAATAACAGATGTTTCATGTTCAATAGGCCTATTCGTGTATTTAGTATTCATTAGAAATTATTGTCGTTGATATCAATCATATATCAAAGGATACCAGTATATCATCACGTGCAAGAAAAGTCTATTCGAATATTTTGGGGACCCCAGCATAATACGCCCCCTTTTAAAGTGTTTCTGCCATGGGAGTTGGAACTAATGATAAATATGATATTTGGAATATTTGATTTGCAAAAATATGATTTTTCTTCTGCTCTACACCCCACTGTTTGCGAGAAAATGGTTAAGGAAGAATGAGTTTTTCGTCACCTTGACGAAAAAAAGAAAGAAGCAGAATCGGGCTTCATACGCGATAACGTCACTCCAGGGACTCATAAACAATGCATTGCTGATACATGTTGTGTGTGTACGCCATTGAAGTTTCGCTACTAGTGTCAATTATTATCTGCCTTTGCTTTTTATAATGTGAATATTTTCCAAGTAAATATCGATTAAAATCCCGCAGCTTTGTGTAAGTTAAAGGATTTAGTAATATCAATTCTCAAACTAAGAGTCGTTTATCAATTGCAAAGGGCAACAAAACGAGGCGATTCTGGACGTGTTTCTTGCGCTTGAATGCTTGACATGAACCGAGTTTTCGGGGCTTACCGGGCAGCCGGTTACAGTCATATTCAGCCCACACCAGATTGTTATACCACTGTTCTCTCCGATTTAAACAGTACACCGCATCGCTCTCTCTCTCTCTAAAATGGAATTTTTACTGTTTCGCGAGTAATAAAATTTCAAATGAGAGAAACAGAGGAAAAACAAAAAAAAATTGAGTAAGACTGTGAGATCATGATTCGAACTCATAACCTCTCGCTCAAAAGACAATGCCGTAACCAACTGGACCACTTAATTACGTATTATTTATTTCATATATGGTGTGGAATATAATCGAAGGAAGAAAAATTATTAAATTAGAACTGAATTGTAATTATTGTGTCCATATGCCAAGCCGTCCTTTAGCATATCAAAACTTAAAAAATATAAACTAACAACATTTTTCACAATTTCTTCAAAACAATTTCTTCAAGGCAAAAACGCAAACGGAATTGCGTGAATGAACTATACACTTCACGTACAGACGTAAGTACCTGTTGACCTCTGTCAAGCGACAGAGACTTGAACATTGATAAATAAAACTTTATATTTCCATTAGACGTAAAAAAAAAAAAAAAAAGAGGTTAATGTAGTTGCAAACACTTCAATTTGATTATGTTTAACAAAATATTACTTGAGAAACAGTAAGAATTCCATGCCACCTGACTACGCAGGCTGATAGTACTCGACTGTGTGAGGGTTGTAAGCCTGATATCCCTCTTTCTCGTCTGCAAGCGGTTCAAATTCAAAAGGAACGACATCCCCTTCATTATGAGAATGTTCTTCATTTATTTCCAAATCATTTTTATCACAACTTGAACTTGAAAATGATACATTAAGATCTGAACAGCCCGAAAAGCTTACGTAATCAGACGCTATTTGTACGTGATGAGTATGTGAGGCATACATTATTTTCGATCAGCTGTCTCTAAAATGACGTAGTAAACTCTTATGACGTCACAAATCCCTTTCAATTTCTTTTCGGAGCAAGCAATAAATGATCAATTTTTAAGTCCTTTTTCATCATGAAATACCCAATCTGAATAATGGTTAAGCTTCCAAAAGCTTAAAGAGGGAGGCTCGTCTCAGTAAAATACGGTAAAAATGAAGGATACTATGTTTTGACGTCACTTCCGGTTGTGGAGGCAAGATCCGATCCTGTCTGTTTGTACCACACAGTACAGCCAGACACTAGCATGTACCTTGTGTGTGCAGAATTACATACACAGCGCATTACGTCAGTGACGAGAAACTTATTTGTTTTTTTCAATGCTTTTATGTCAGAAAGCGAAAGTGAAATTTTAGTATTATAATACTACAATGATAGTCACCATATGAAAATTACTGAGTAAAAAAAAAAAGAAGATGAAAGCAAAAGTCAAAATAAAGGATTCTACCGGGGCTCGAACTCACGACTTGATTTGAAAAAAGAAAAGTTTCTTGCGATCGCCGCTACCGTCTGGGCTATCTCACGTAGTTTTCAGTGTTTTAAATAACTATATACCTTGCAATACGAGACAATGAATCGCGCAGCAAAATTTCAATCAATCAACAAATTTGATAGAAATTCTAAATATTGTGCACATACGATGATATCGCCTCTTTAACAGCTTAATGTTGGGTAAAAAGTTAAGCATTCAAAAGCGGCTGTAATATAATTTCGTAATACATAATACCAACGTTACCGCTTTGAATGCTTAACTACTCAGAAGCAGTACAACAGAATTATAGTTTTGGTGAAGATTGTGGACACTTGTAGGCGCTTATTCTACGGGTTTAATACCGTAACCATGTGCATTTTTGGAAAGGAAATAAGTTGAAAATGGAAAGAGTAAACCCAGTGTCCTCGAATTTGTAAGTAAGATGTTGGTTTTATTTAAAGGAAATTTGTGAAGGGCGCTATTTGACGGCTTACAGCTCACAGTACAACCGTACCAACAATTCTATAATTTAGGCAGTTATGAGAAAATCGCTCAGGATTGGGTGCGAGGGATCACTGAGTAGCTTTTCCAGCTTGAGCAGCCAGAGGGGGCAAAAACATGTGCAATTATCACCGGAAATTTGTCAAAAATGTGTGTTTGCGAAACGCAGGGGGAGGGGGCAAGCCAAGAATACTTTAAGCGGCTCTTCAATGGGAGAAAGTGACAATATTTTCTTCAATTTTAGTCAGTTTTCCCTGATGAAGGTTCCTTTACCCTCTCCAATGGCGAAATGATCGATTTAAGTCCCCTTGTTCTAGCATTTTTCCTTAGAAATAAAAAAAAAAAACTCAATAACAAAGGAAGTGACTTGTACACCGGTTTATGTCTCTCAAAATTAGTGGATGGTAAGCATGGTATGCTAAAAATAAAAGTTTGCAATAACAATTTTCAATGAACAAAGAATAACATAACATGCCAAATTATGCCCTCAAGGGGAATACAATTGTTACCCACAGCGCCCTCTGCTTATTCTACAAGTCAAATTAAACACGTACAAAATGACCATAAAGAGAAAAAAACATTGTTTTGTAAGAAATTTGAAAAGTAATTGGTATCTAAAGCCTATTGTTAGAACACATTGCGTGGTAACCTGTATGGTTCTTTGTACCATTCAAATCATTTTTTTTTCTTTTAAATGAGCCCATTGTCAGCCATGGGGGAATCGTAAAGGTACTAAAATATTGTTTTTAAAATGGGATCTGGATATCCCATATCGCCTATGCATTCTCTATGTGATTTACTGAATGCACTTGACCACAGAGTGAGGACAGTGTACATGGACTGATGGACGGGACAAGTAAATACATAGAAAATACGTCCAAATTAGCATTGTGATTGTTTTGTGAGAAATCACAATTATTAAAGCCAATTAACAGAAAATCCTTTCTATAAAACATCAGGGTCGTTTTAACTAGGCCTACTAAGTGTGGGCCGCAACCCCCCCCCCCCCCCAGCGGCCCCACCTAAGTATTTTGACCCCTTAGTAAAGGTCCCTTTTTTATTACTATTACAAAGGCACCAAATTACTGTTTCTCCATAATCAGATTTTGGTCATTGTAAAGTTGTTCCCCCTCCTCCCCCTCCCGCTCAACATATTACATGAAAGAGATGGAAACTGGAAAGATGCCTTTTGATAAATGGCCCCCACTTCAGATTTCTAAAAAGGCCCTGAATAAATGCGTTCTTTATACAGAATATTCTTCCTGAGTGTGCGCCGGGTGCGCCCCCCTCTGGATCCGCGCCTGCAGGCCGTCAATAACTACTGGCTCTGGCCTCAAATTTTTGTAAGCGTCCGACGCCCCTGAGGAACCAAATTTCACCCACATTGGGAAGGGGTAAGGAAAATACAAAAGATTGCATTGAAAATGCATGCTTTATCGTTGTAATACGAATTATTATTGTCGGCGAGTCTTGAGTTGTCACTTAATGTACTCCCCGCACAATACACATCCGTTAATGTGATTGGTAGGCACAGTGAATGTGATTGGACACTTTCATTGAAGTTCTTCGAGCGTGCAGAAAGTTCACCAGTTTTGCACGTTATTGCATCTCTTAAGAGCGCATTTCTCTCATGAATAAGACATAAGTTCATATAATGATTAAAAATCTTACCTTCCTGTTGATTCCGATTGTGTAATTTGAAATTATTTTTTGCTGCAGAGCGTAGTAGTGGTCCACTCACAGAGCACAGCATACGTTAGTAGGATATGCGCGACGACTACACCAAAAGCCTACTGTCAGTCTGTATCACGTCATACATGTTCGTGAAGAAACGTATGTGTAATGGGTTTCGATGTTGAAAGTTTTTTATGTCCAGTCTCTATATAGTTCATTACTAGTGTTTAGATTAGATCTCGAGTGTTATTTGGGAAGAAGATTCCTTCTTTTAAAGGTATTTCCGTAGTGAGCGAAAACCTTTTTTTTTTTTTTTTTTTTTGCAAAGGGAGGGGGCCTAGGCCCCCCAGGCCCCCCCTCTGGCTACGCGCTTGGAGTAGAGGGAAGACATCCCATTAAATACTTTCAGTTTGTTTTAATATCAGTATGTTTTAAGTATTGTTTTTATATTCAGGTTTGGCAGGTTGGTATATTTGCTTTTCGAAGCCAAATAAAAAAGAGCTTTTTAATAACAAAAGACTTGTTTGGCGGCAAAAAATGTTATTTGGCTTGAACTGATTAATTTTTTTCTCTCTCCGGCTGTTCATACTCCTTTGGCCACGAAAATATCTTCTTTGACTTGAACGGATAATTGGACTTTCGGGTTTTCTTTGGAGATTTGTTTGGTTGCAAGAAACTTAATAGGTCGCAAAAAAAAATGTTGTTTTTCTTAAAGAGGGAGGCTCGTCTCAGTAAAATGGGGGATACTTTATTTTGACGTCACTTCCGGTTGTGGAGGCAAGATCCGATCCTCTGTCTGTTTGTACCACACAGTACAGCTAGACACTAGCATGTACGTTGTGTGTGCAGAATTACATACACAGCGCATTACCAGATTACGATACTGTGACGAGAAACTTATTTGTTTTTTTCAATGCTTTTTTTGTCAGATAGCGAAAGTGAAATTTTAGTATTATAAATCTACAATGATAGTCACCAAATAAAAATTACTGAGAAAAAAAAGAAAAAAGATGAAAGCAAAAATTCAAAATAAACGATTCTACCAGGGCTTGAACTCACGACATGATTTGAAAAAAAAACGTTATTTGCGATCGCCGCAAGTATCTGGGCTATCTCGAGTGTTGACCATCAAGGTGCTTAAAAAAATTATATACCTTGCAATACGAGACAACGAATCGCGCAGCAAAATTTCAACCAATCAAAAAATTTGAAAGGAATTCTAAATATTGTGCACATATGACAATATCGCCTCTTTAAGTTAATGGACTTTTCACAAAAATGTTGATGGAGAATCAAAAGAAATTACCAAAATCATTTTCAGATGACGTTCGGAACACGTAATATTGTGCATACGTATAGAAGTTATACGCGAAACTGATATAGGAAGGACGTGGTGTTGTGCAGTTCAGGACACTTGATCTTTCCAAACTGCCAAAGAGCTTCCGCCAGTGGCGATCTCTTTGATTTTTTTGTCTTGATTACAGTTTGACTTTACTTTTTTTCAACTTCCCGAAATACTTCATGAATTAAAAGAGGACTAGATTCTTTTTTGTAAACTTTTCAACTATTCGTTGACACGCTTTACCTCCTGACGTCATAAAATGTTAATGTTTATGAATCTTATAGGTAACTACTTGGTATAAACATTGATGTTAGAGAAGCTTTGAAGCTCTTCACGTGGGAAGGAAAAAAATCTTGATTATTTTAGTCTCTAAAGAATTCCACCCTCACTTTCGGTCTAGTGCCCATTTAAAGTAATACACTCACATCACCTGAGATTTATGGTATTAGTTTACAATCAGCACATTATCTGGAAACACATTATCTTCATAATATTCGTACGAAATTCACAGGAGAAAAGGTTTCCCCCTCAGGGGCATAGCTATCCTTATTTTTTCATTAGGGGACTCAGCACTTTCCAGAGTGGCCAGGTACGATGAGAAATGTTCGATTTCAACTTCAAACACGGGGCGGGCCCCAAGACTTCACTTTGCAGTTTAGGGCCAGTCACGATTTGACATGTTCGATTTCAACTTTGATAACAGGCGAATTCTTATATAAAAAATTAAAAAAACGACAAAAAACAACTATTAGATCAAAATTCCTAAAGTTTGGACTGTAAATCTTGAATGTTTTGCCAGCTTAATTTCTGTTATTTCAGCATTTCTGCATAACCCTTAGACCATTCACAATGAAGTTTGCCCCTCTTGCTTCCCCAGCAGGATACTCCACTGGTTAAAGAGGGAGGCTCGTCTCATTGAAATACGTTAAAATTAGGGGATGCGATAATTTGACGTCACTTCTGGTTATGGACGCAAGACCCGATCTACTGTCTGTTTGATGGAGTTAAAAGAGAACAGACACTAGCATGTACGTTGTGTGTGCCAAATTACATACACAGCGCATTACGTTACTGTGACGAGAAACTTGTTTGTTTTTTCAATGCGTTTGTCAGAAAGCGAAAGATTAGTATTATAATACTACAATAATAGTCACCAAATGAAAATTACTGAGAAAAAAAGAGGAAGAAGATAAAAGCAAAAGTCGTTATAAACGAATCTACCGGGGCTCGAACTCACGACTGTTGATAAGAAGAAGAAAAATTGCTTCCGATCGCCGAAATTTAATATGGTGTATTCCGTAAATTGGTTTGTATAGGCAGGGTGCAACTTTGATCTGATTATAAGTTGTGTTTTTTTCTGCATAAACGGTAGACCACCTTAAATTTTCCGCCCTTTCGTGGAAGGCTGGTCAAGTTTGATATGCCACTGATCCGGAATTCAATTGGACGTATATTGTAAGTTGTCAGTGGGACGCAAACAGGGAATTTTTCCATACGCCCAAATTTTGGTGACATCTAATCATAATGATGAAAACGACAGAAAAGAACTACAAGAATGTCTGCCCATTTCCTTCAAACTTTGTTATTAGTGCATCAAACTTGAATCGAGTGCAACATAATCATAAACAAAATTAAAAAGACGTATAGTCCAATGACCTAAAACGGCAGGGTGGTTGGGGGCGGGGAACAAATAATCTTTTTTGCGGCCAAGTTATCATAGACGCCATTTTTTAATATTTTTCTTCTACTTTAAAATTTGACTTCTAAGAAGCCAACAAACCAACCCTCATTCAGCTGGTTTAGACTGTTAGATCAACTTGGGAAATTTCAACTTCCAAACGACAAAAGAGATGACATTCTTGACTGAATGTTGCCGCAAGCTATTTCTGGGAAGACAAAAAAGGTCTGATGCTTAAGTTAAAAATTACTTGCACGTTTCAATACCGGTAAATACATTTTAACGTCAATTTGGAGATTTACTAAGCAAGCATGAGATCAACGTAGGACGCTGGAAAAATCTGTACGTCTATTAGATTTCAAATATGACATAATGTATCAAATCAAAATCACAAATTGGAAAATAATTGAGCTGTGTAAATCTTCCTTGAGGCTACGCTTTGTCAAGTGCATGTAACCTGACTGTCCAGGGTATAGAAATCGATTGCAATCAAACCCACGCATCAAAGTAAGTGACTTAAACGTAAAAACACAACTCCCTGCTTCAATTCAGCCCGCATCTTCTTGTCGTGGATAATAACGATATACTGATATAACGCAATCCTCCATCTGTCCACCGCATGCACAATGCAACTTAATTACACTGTGATGCCGTAGCATCACTGTGTCTCTTTAACGCTACCAAGTTTTGTTGTTGTTAGATAATTGCACCCCAGGTATAGTGCATGCGACAGAACTGACTAGTACCAGCTATTAACTCTCAGTTAATAGCTCCATGCTAGTACCAGCAGACCAGGGATATGTTATTTCCCAAGTAACATATTCCTGCTAGTACTGACGGTACTTTTCCGCTCTTCTGTTGTATGCGTCATACCCAGGCTTTAGACCGGGCGTGGCAGATATCACACGTGGTATCACGTCCACGAGGTTCGGTCAGTCTGCTTTTGGTTGCGTTTGTGATAAGACTTTTATTCGAGTGTGAAATGTGAGGTGGATTTTGACTTCGTCGCTTTTTGTACATATTTGTAAATAAATACCCTTAGTTTATTTTTACACACATTTGCGTCTGTTCTAATCTCTTTTGCAGTTTGTTTTGTATACTCTTACCTCACATCTGTTTTCAAGTGATTCTCTTCCACAGGATTTTCTTAGGTTCCTTAGCGCCCCAAGCAAGGCGTTACAATACATTCAAGTTTAAAGCTGTGTCTTATCTGTGTAGAAATGACTGGTGTATAGTAAGTCCAGGGAGTTAAGAACTCCCTGGTAAGTCTACTATTATTCTCACATTCTTAACAAGCATTAATATATTTTAAAGAAAATTTATTATTTGAATGATATTTTCTTAAACCTTTCTTCAGGTGCATGGTAAATTATAATTACCCTAAGTAGATTCTGATTGACTAATTTCCTGGCATATCCAACTTGGTTTTGCTACAAAATCACAGAACAAAATATGATAGAATACAAACATAGGCTTTGAGGAATCTGAGGCTGTGACGTCACAACTAGTTACACAAATGATACCAATCTTCAAACTTAGATATCTCCTTAGGCTACAAAGGTGTAGCAATTTGTAAACGTATTAACTGATTAAACTGTTAAAAGAGTATTAACAGATTAAGAGCTGAGTAGATTAGGTTTTGACTTTGGAAAGTTTTTGAGTTATGGCTGATAAAACTTCGATCAATTATAAATTGATGTAAGATTTGTAACGTATGCATGACTGGGCGGTCAGCTCAAAACCTTTATGTAATTCTTTAACGTTCTTTCCTAAATCTTAGTCACTGAATATCATGCGAAAATCTATCAGTTTATTCTATACTGCAATTTGATCGTCTCAGAACAATTTGTGGTCAGATTTTTCTGCAACATTTCCAAGAATTATGATAGACATTTCAAAAACAAAAGATCTACAAAAGAAAATACAAAGGTCGCCAAGTCATTCATTTGCATGGAAATTTGCATATTGATGCCTGAGATTTCAAAACGCTGTAAAATGGTCGATTTTTAACAGATTTTGATGTACTAATGAAATTTTTGATACCTTCATCATGGCTTTTAATAGTAGGCTATCAATTTACATCTATACATGTTAATATATATATATATATATATATATATATATATATATATATATATATATATATATATATATATATATATATATATATATATATATATATATATATATATATATATATATATATATATATATATATATATATATATATATATATATATATATATATATATATATATATATATATATATATATATATATATATATATATATATATATATATATATATATATATATGAATATAATATTAAAAACAGGTAACCTGCAAACTGGCATATGGCGGGCCTATATAAGAAGGAAAGTTGAATCAAGCTGTCGTTTTCCATAGTTGCATGCATAGGCGGCGATCCCATGCATGGGCAGATATTCCCCCCTATAAATGAGGCCTTATATATAAAAGCCTGTCTATGCCCGGTTTGAAGTTGATTTTATTATATATATATATATATATATATATATATATATATATATATATATATATATATATATATATATATATATATATATATATATATATATATATATATATATATATATATATATATATATATATATATATATATATATATATATATATATATATATATATATATATATATATATATATATATATATATATATATATATATATATATATATATATATATATATATATATATCTGAGTAAATTAAGTTTGTATTTCATTGAATAAACTTCCTATAGTTTTTTTATTTTGTCATTATTCTAAGGGGTCACAATCAAGTGTTTTCTTCAGTCCATTTTATTGCAACTGTATAAAGTATAAGGTATAATGATAATAATAATAATAAATGTTACCTAAATACGCCATTCACCAAAGTACCATGGCGCTTACAAAGTAAAATAAAACAAAATGAAAAATATCAAAATAAGTGGGTCTTTAACTTAGTTTTTTAAATACTGTGGCGGATGGAGAAGTTCTCATGTGGGTTGGGTAAAGTGTTCTAGGATCTGGATGCAAGTATTTCAAATCTTTTGTCACCTATAACAGAATTGGATAAGGGTATGTGAAGTCGGGTGGAGTCATTACTCGAGTCTGAGTTCACGTGTGGGTTTCCTTATCTTGATCATATCCTTTAGATACCAAGGCGCCTCACCATTCAGGATTTTGTAGATAAAGAGTAGTGTTTTGTAGGTGACCCGTTTTGATATTGGTAGCCAGTGTAGCTTGCTGAATAATGGACCTGGATCAGTTTTTCTACCAACACCGAATATCAGACGCGCTGCTCTATTCTGGAGACGCTGCAATCTTGTCAAGTCTCTACGAGACATAACAGTAAAGAGTGAGTTGCAGTAGTCCAACCTGGATGTGATTAAAGCACGAACTAGGTGGTGACATGTATTGTGTCGATAAATCTTCGAATACGCCAGAGGTTTCTGATGTGGTAAATTATTTACCGACGTAGAGCGTCAACATGGCTGGATAAGGAAAGCGAAGAACTGAAAGTGACACCAAGGTTACGGATTGATTTGAATGGTTTGATACTGCTTGACCCAACAGTGATCTCCAACTCAGGTAGTATTCTAAGAAGATGAGGTGAACCAGTTATGAAAAATTCAGTTTTAGTATCATTTAATTTCAAATAATCGACTTTCATCCATATCCTCATTTCAGCAATACAGGAGGATAACTTTAAATTTGTCATATTATTTTCTACGTCGCTGGTGTTGCGAGGGTTGCAGGAGACATATAATTGTGAATCGTCAGCATACATATGATAACTCATTCCATGTTGTTTTACAATGTCACCCAGTGGTGCAGTGTAAACCGGGAACAGCAAGGGTCCCAATATGGAACCTTGAGGGAGTCCATAATTATGTGTGTGTTTTTTTTTTTTTTAACTCATTAGAGACACTCACAGAGCTCTTCCATCCTGTAAGGCTGTAAGGTAGGACGAGAACCACCTAAGTGCAACTCCCGTTACTTTGAAGTGTTTCTCAAGACGAATAAGTAAGGTAGCATGGTCTACAGTATCAAATGCAGAGGTAAGGTTTAAAAGGACCATCAAACAACTCTTTTTGAATCCACTTCTCGTAAAATGTCGTTCTGAATTTTTAAGAGAGCTGTCTCCGTGCTCAGTGTCAAATCTCCCATTTCTCTCAAAGATCTTGGAAAAGGCAGTAAACAAGTAACTGGTAAATCATATTAATAGCCACAATCTTTCGGCAAAATTTCAATCTGCCTATAAGAGTGCACATAGTACTGAAACCGCTTTGGTGCGTGTTGTGAACGACTTGCAAATGGCGATAGATGATGGAAAAGTTGGACTCTTGGTACTCCTCGACCTCTCTGCTGCTTTCGACACGATCGATCACGAACTTCTGAAACAACGACTAGCTTATGAATACGGGTTCAGTAACAAAATACTTTCTTGGCTTTCATCGTATATATCAGACAGACACCAGTCTGTTATCATCAATGTGTCACAGTCTAATCCAATGAATCTAACATGTGGTGTACCACAAGGATCTGTTTTAGGTCCTCTGTTATTCACCTTATACACAAAGCCACTTGATAGACTTATAAACAGTCATGACGTTCTTCATTACCTCTATGCCGATGATACACAGCTGATAGATAGTTTTCACCCAGCAGAAGAAAGTGGAATAGTGGCACTTAGCAAACTTGAACTATGTACAACAAGCATAAAGTCTTGGATGACGAACAACATGCTCAAACTTAACGAGTGCAAGACAGAAGCTATGCTTGTAGGGCCAAAGTCCAGACTGCTCAACACAGACATCAGTCATATCTCGGTTTGTCTCACCTCAATCCCATTCTCTAAATCAGTGAAAAATCTGGGTGTTTTTCTTCAACCGGAACTGACCATGAAAAAGCATATCACAGAGCTTTGCAGGATCTGCAACTACCACTTGCACAATATTGGCAGCATCAGACACCTTCTGACTCAAGAGACGGCTTCAGCATTGGCAAGGTCATTAATCCTGTCACGTCTTGATTATTGCAACAGTCTGCTTGTAGGTGCGTCACATGAGAACATCAAACGATTGCAGAGGATACAAAACAAAGCTGCACGTATTGTCACTAAAACATCAAAACGTGACAGTATTACAGCCGCGTTAAAGCTTTTGCACTGGCTACCAGTTGAAGCTAGAATCGAGTATAAGATATTGTGTTTAGCCTACCAGTGTATAGACGGATCAGCACCAGAATACCTCTGTGAGCTTCTGTCCATCTATCAGCCAAAAAGGTGTCTCAGGTCTAGTGACAAGCAATTGCTGGGTATACCAAAGTGGAGACTAAAATCTTTTGGTTACAGGTCTTTCACAGTGGCAGCCGCCAGAAAATGGAATGATATTCCGAAATCCATGAAAGACATTACATTTTTGAATACGTTTAAATCTCAGCTCAAAACATATTTGTTTAAGAAGTATTTTTGATTTGTATTATAATTTAATTTAATCGTTTATTTACATTAACCTATCATTTGTATTGTATAAGCGCTTTGAGCATACTCCATAGTGTGGATTAAGCGCTATATAAATGTTCCTATTATTATTATTATCATTATTATTATGTTTAGCACGGTATGCTGATTGTAGAGGATCCATCAGATAATTGTCATTGAGGTGGTTGATGAATTGAGTGGCCACACATTTTTCAATTACCTTTGCATTAAACGCCAAATTGCTTACTGGCCGATAATCCTTTAGATCCTCCTTATCTAAAGTTAGCTTTTTAAGCAATGGTTTGATGACAGCAAATTGTGCATCATCAGGAAAGACTCCTGTATCAAGTGAAGCGTTGACAATATTGGTTAAGGTTGGTAGATAATGAGCTATGTGTTTCTTCAATAGCCAAGTTGGTTGAGGGTCAAGTGAGCATGATGCATTAGACATGAGTGAAATAAGTATAAGCCTAGAGTTATATCACATGACGCCACATATATTCATTATCGCGCAGCTGCTAAAGCACACTGGCTTCAGATTGCTAGTAATGACAACACCTACATCCCTTTCTTGATCAACACAACCAAGATTTGAACCATTCATGCAGTAATCAAAAGCCAAATTGTTCTGACCAAAATGAATAACTTTGCATTTATCAACATTGAATGACATCTGTCATGTTTGGGACCAAGAAACTAACTTATCCAGATTAGTTTGCAAAAGTGAAGAATCCCTAGCATCATCAAGAATCCTGTACAGTTTAGTGTCATTAGCAAATTTACAAATCCTGGAGCTAAGGGAAACATCAATGTCATTAATACATACATACATTTATTTCGTTACAGGCCATTGACCCCTTTTCACATTACAATCTATACAATGACAAAAATATAAAAGAACATAATGGCTTGAGGAAGCAAGAACTCAAATACAAAGAGACAATATATATAATCATAGTAACAACAAAAGTTTTCAAACATGACGGGAATTCAGTGCATGCCTGATGAAATTAGAAAGCGACTGGCAAACTCTTTTGGAATTGCTTTTTACAAGGGAACACAATTTATGCAAATTAGGATGAGAAGTACAATAGTGCGGAATGTACTTAGCTCGTAAGTCTGTGTGATATGGACAAACTTAAAGGAAATTAAAGTCATCATCAATGCAGTTAATATTACAATATTTACATACCCTTTAAGCGCAATCGATTTTGCTGGTACGCCCCTTGTTTACATTTATATCAATATGACCACACCGAAATTTAGCCAGAAATTTCCGTTGAATAAAATAACAAAGATGAATTACATATGGCTCAACAAATTTATCCTTTTTGAATAATTTATAACAACGCAAGTAATCAAAATCTTGAACAGAAGTTAACCAATCTTGTTTATCAACATCTTGAAGTCTAAGTTTAAAAATATTCATTAATACTTTAACATCAGCTACACCCTTATTAAACCATACGTGCCCAAAACCCATATTACAAAGTAGTTTCTTGGTATCTAAACCCCATGACTGATAATTCGTATCAGCAAAACAAATTTGTTCAAGAAAACTTAATTTAGTATACCTCTCAGAGTCATGCATTGAAATTTTTAACCAATAAGACACTTGTTTTAAATATGTAAAATATTTGAAGGAGGGTCGACCAAGCTCACCTAGAGCAAGAATATTGGTAGCTCTTAAAGGAAGACCTAAAACATATTTGTGTAAACGATTATAAACCATAGTAACGCTATCTCGAGGTGCAATACCCCATATCTCTGCTCCATATGTTAAAATTGGAAGTATTTTTGAGTCAAATATATGTAAAACGTTACTAACGGGTAAACCAGGCAAATTATTTAGAACACTCTTCAGGCTGAAGATTGCTTTGCTCGCAGAAGAACTCAGATTATTTTGTGCGGAGTACCATACTCATTTAGGTGTGAATGCCATGCCTAAATAATTATATAGATTAACAACGTCCATTTTACTACCATCCAAACTCTATTTCTTATGTTTTGCTAGGTAACCACCTTTTCTAATTACAATTATTTTACTTTTATTTTTATTAATCTGAAGCTTATTCAACTTACAATAGTTTTCAAATTCATTCAACAATTTTTGTTGAGAGTATGCATTGTACGAAAATATAACAAGGTCATCAGCATATTGCAAGCAACAGATATTTCTTTTGTTTATAGCTATACCGGGATAAGTGCAATTGTTAAGTACATCCTCGAGATCATTCATATACAAAGAGAATAGAATAGGGGATAAGTTGTCCCCTTGCCTGACGCCAGTAGTACAACCAAACTCTGCAGATAATAAACCACTATTACATTTAACCCTTCATCTAACATCTCTATACATGTCATATACAATTTTCAAGAGTCGTCCTTTGACACCTATTTGAATAAGTTTGTGAAATAATATATTCCTATCAATATTATCAAGGCAGCTTTCAGATCTAGAAAGGCGGCATATGATTTACCTCTTGGAGAACGAAGGGCTTTTGAAATCGCCGTATGAATTACAAAACAATTATCTATTGTACAATACTATTTCCTAAAGCCAGCGTGTGCTGGAGATAAAATTTCAGAATCATTCAACCAACAACACAACCTGTTATTTAGAATGCGTGTAAAAATCTTACTCGTTATACATAGTAAACTAATAGGTATATAACTCAATGGGGATTTCTTATCCCCTTTTTTGTAAACTGGATGAATTAGGCCGACTCTTTATTGGTCCGGGAAAATACCAAGAGTAAAACATTTTTGGAATAAATCATGCATGGTTTGAATCACATTGTTTGGAGCAGTTTTTATTATTTCGGGTGATACTCCGTCTATACCACACGCTTTTCCATATTTCAAAGACTTCATGTCATCATCCACCTCATCAAAATCAATATTACGGTTCAAACCGTCAATTTCGTAATTGTTGAAATCATTGTTGAAGTATAATATCATCAGCTCTAATGTCAAAAACAGATTTAAAATAATCATACCATTCATGGTCAGTAATATTGTTAGAAATATGTTTAGCATTCTTGAAGAATGACCAAAACCTTTTTGAATCTTTAGCCTAGCGGCATCAATAATTCAATGGGCTTTGTATTCAAAGAAATCGTGTTTCTTTTTCCGTAAAAGTGCATTGTAATTTCGTCTAGCCTCACAAAAACTGTCCTGATCTGTGGGACTGCCTGAAGCTCGATACGTTCTCAGAGCTCTATTGACAATCTGTTTAAATTGTTTACATTCATTGCCATACCAATTATCGATTTCTTTCTTAATATAATTAGTAGAAGGACTGGGTATGCGTCTTGACCCATAAACATTATAAAGAGCATTCTGAAATGAGCTTATGGCTTGATTTATATTACCTTCCTGAACATTAAGTTTCACAACGGAGATAATATCACAAACTTTTTCCGATCTCCAACTATGCATATACTTTTCATGATTATTGATATACCAGTTAGATTTACAAAAAGGAAATGACGTTATATCATTTATACTGACTGTTTTGTTGCTTCGTAAATTTTCATCATTAAATATAAAGTTGAAAGTAATTGGGAAGTGATCAGAATTACACATGTCAACTATTTCAAGATTCTTGATAGCCTTCAAAAATATGAGTGATTGTGACCGATTACGTAATCAATGACACTGTTGCCATTTTTAGAAACATAAGTAAAGTTACCAGTGTCTTCCGTCGGTGGTAGTCTACCGTTACAAATTCTGAGCGATGGCAGTTTACACAATTCAACCAGTCTTCTCCCATAATTGTGTATTTCATTATCCTTAGAGAAGCGGACAGTTGTTTCCCTTTCTTCCTCATCACAATTTTCAATTGCGCCGGGAGTAAAAGAATAGTCTTCTTTGATAAATCTGGTAGATTGGATGTGCGTGCGTTTAAATCACCCGTAATCATAAATTCACAATCATTATATAAGCTTCTCAAATACACCATATCCTCCTTTAAAGAATCAAAAACTGATATATCACCATAAGTAGAAGATTCTGGTGTTATGTAAATCGCACACAAAAATACGTTGTTTTCATTTTCTTGATCTGCAATGCGTATTAATGAAGATTAAGAAAAGAAGCGGACCCAATACAGAACCCTGAGGTACACCACTTGTAACCTTCTTCCATAAAGATACTTCACCATTAACAACAACTCTTTCTGACCTGTCAACTAACCAAGAATATATCCAAATGGCATACTTTCCCTCCACACCAAGTGTTCTTGTTTTCATCTAAATTTAAATAGATAACATCCACGTTATGACCATAATCAACTTGTTTAGTAACATCATCAAGAAACTCCAATGAATTAGAAACACAAGACCTCTTAAGTAAGAGCCCATGCTGGAACAAATTCAGCAAATTATTGACCAGTAAATGATCTAGTACAACATCCTTAACAATGGACTTCATGACCTTGCAGACGACACTAGTAAGACTCACTGGCCTATAGTTACAAGGCAAGGTCACCCTTTTAAAAATAGGAGTGACATTAGCAATTCTCAAATCACTAGGAACAACACCAACATCAAAGCACATTGAAAAGATAATACTTAGGGGAACAGAAAGAACATCAGAACACTCACGTAAGACAGCAGGATGTATACCATCTGAACCGGGTGTTTTATTTGAATTCAAACCCCTTCAACTTCTTAGACACAACATCAAGTGAAAAATCAACATTCTTAATGGATACTGGAAAGTGCACACTAAGATAATCCACAACATCATCAGCAGGGGACTCCTCAATAAAAACAGACACAAAGTAGTCATTCAAAACCTCAGCCATATCCTTACCACTATTGATAGTAACACCATCATTGCCCTGAAGGTGACCGACAACCTCCTTGGTTTTTTGCTTTGAGCGAACATGCGAATGAAACGACTTAGGATTAATCTTAACCTCTTTGGACAAACGTTTTTTGAAAGCACTTTAGTATCTCTTATCAAACCCTTTGTTAACTTTTCATGATCATTATATCTAGCAAGCTCCGCAGGACACACACTACATTTACAGTCCGGAATCATGCCTATTAATTGGAACATTTACAACACACAAGAATATTGAAGTCATGCAGCCATATTGTTCAGATGTTGCGATAAAATGTCGTACTTTCTAATTCATGTACTTGAAGTACTAAAAATCACTGGTTGAAAAACATTTGAATTTTCAAAATGGCCGTTTCGCGCCTAAAAGCCTAGCTCTATTGTGTATTTCATCTAATGTTTCGAAAATGGCTTGGTGAACATATCAAATGGGAGTGGAAAAGTTGTAGCCATGACAGTAATGAAGGTATTTTCATAAGTTTTAAGTTTCCCCTAGCAAAGATATTTTTCCCAGACGTATTTCAAATTTGAAAAATGTAATATTGCGTAAGGCTTTAACGTTAGGATAGCAAAGGATCATGGGAAATATTACAAAATGGCGGCTTCCATGTAGCAAAATGTTCCCATTAGTAGAAACATTTATGTTCCCATTAATAGGCATGCTACTGATTTATAACAACGTCACAACAAGTTCTTTTTCCGTGCAGCCTGCAAAACCTCCTGAGACATCCACACCGGCCGACTACGCCTACAGACTTTTTTTAATGGGACAAACCTATTTACACCCTCCAAAACTATAGTTCGGAAAACATACCATGCTTTAGAAGGATCTAAATCACTTAGCAAAGAAGTCCAATCGAATGACAAATTATCTTGAAGTGCAGCAAAGTCAGCATTCTTGAAATCTAAAATAAGTTTATTAGCTGGTGAAGCAATACAGATCAAAACTAATGAGGTCATGATCACTACACCCTACCTTGCCGCTACTTAGCACATTTGTAACCATACTTTCTTCACTACTGAAAATCAAATCAAGACCATTTCTACCACGCGTGGGAAACAACACATGCTGGGTGAAAAAGCAGTCAGATACAGCTTCTAGAAAATCTTTACCATGTAGACCACTATAGTACAAAGATTTCAATCAATGTCTGGAAAATTAAAGTCCCCCAAAACAATAAGCCTCGTAGAAGCAACTTTCCTGAAGCAGTCAAGCAATTTCTGATTGGTCTCAGGACTAGAATTTGGTGATCTATACACAACACAAACAACCACTGAACTACCAACATCGCCATCAACAATAAGCTCACACCATAGGCAATTTGAAAAACCAAAAGAAATTTGAGCAGTCCTATCTATACAATTAAAACTATCTTTTACAAACAATTAAACACCACCTCCTCTACCATTAAAAGTTTCTAATCTGTCTTGCCTGAAAATTGAGTAACCTGGAATATGTATCTCTGAATCACCAATTTTACTAAAATTCTAACTCTCAGTAATACCAATTATATCAGGTCTACTAATTAAAACTTCAGCCAGAAGCTCATATCTAAAATGCTACGGACATTTGAAAACATAACCTTAATTCTACCACTAGAACAATTCCTATCCTCATAATCATGCCTGATAGGTGGGTTTAAACTCTTACCCCGTGACTAGCTTTAAGGACTCAGATCCTTAGTTGCCCTATTGACACCCCTAGCAAGAAGACGAGCACCTTTCCTACTTAAATGCAAACCATCTCTCATGAACCAATCAACCCGAGATACAAACTTATGCCAGAAATTTACAAAATCGAACTCAAATAGGCGACAAATACTCTCTAGCCAACTATTGATCAACAACATCTTATCTATCATGAAGGAACTACCCCTACGCGGCAACAGACCAACAACTAGAACCCTACAACCTGTGTCCTTCAACTTGAGTAACAAATCCATGAAACTAAGCCTAACAGAATCAACATTTCTCCTTGAAATATCATTTGTACCAATTGAAACTACGACGGTATCTTCACCCTTACATAAAGTCTCAACACGAGGACTTACATCATCAACCCTAGCCCCTGGAAGACACACCCTAATCCTTCTACTACGATCTACTCCACAAAAATCTGTGTCAACATACCTAACAAGCGAATCCCCTATCCATAAGACCTTGTCCCTAACAGAATCCACAGGCAACGTACCAGATGAATCAACAACCCCACGACCAATGATAGCTGTACAATCATCAACTACAGACAACCCTACATCAGGCCTATCAACAGAATCTGATCCAAGACTATCTACCTGCACAGAACCCCTATCAAATTCCTCACCCAAAAAACTATCAACATTACATGTCTGACTACCCACATCGAAGCCACAAAACTCAGTCAGTTCGGGAGCAAGCCGAAAAACTGGGTACTTTGAAATACCCAAAAAATTGGGTACTTTTATGTATTACGTCATCGCATGAGCCTTCACATTTGACTAGCCCACACTAAACATATGGGGTTTCTCATTTTCCGCTCCGGATTGTCCAAAATTGCACTGGATATCTTGAAGTTTTGGCGACGGATAGTAAATAGATATTCAAAACTTTCAGCCTCTGCTTTTTAAAGTTCATTGTGGCGTTTTTAGGAAAATAAACAAAACAGACTGCCCATAATCTGTTTTATTTATTTTCTCAAAAAGGCGACGATGAATTTTAAAAAGCAGCGGCAAAAAGTTTTGAATATTTATTTACTATCCGTCTCCACAATTTCAGGATATCCAGTGCAATTTTGGACAATCCGGAGCGGAAAATGAGGAGCCTTAGATGTTTAGTGTGGGCTAATCAAATGTGTAGGTTCATGCGATGACGTAATACATAAAGGTACCCAATTTTTGGGTATTTTAAAGTACCCAGTTTTTCGGGTTGCTCTCGAACTGTCAGTCTGCATATTAGCATCAAACTTTTCAACAATACAACTACAACCAGAAAATCTTAACTCCAAAGCCTTCAACCGTGTATACTTTGAACAGACAAACACAAAACTATCAACCGAAGCTTCATCAAAACTACATGTCACACCAGACTCCTGTAAATCAATCCACATATTACAGCTATCACAGTAGATCGAACTCTCCATGATCATACAATATAATTAATCAGAAGAAGAAAACCAAAAGCAGCAACCTAAAAGATGAACAATAGGCCCAACAATACCTAAAGAAATACCTTAGCTTCAACACACAATATACTAGCCTAAACTTAACACATAAGCCTATAGACTTTAATTAAAAAAATTACAAAGCCTTACACAACAATATCAAAGCCTAGCTTACAACAACTGCAAGGCCTAGCCTAGCTTACAACAACAGCAACAAAGTGTGTACTAGGATAGAGTTAGTATCCACACAAACTAACAACAACAACAACAATAAAATTAACAATTGAGGAAACTAGTGAAAACAAGCAAGAAAATAATAAATATACAGAAAAAATGTAAAAAACAACAATATGGTAAAAGTCAGCCTGAATAAAATCCCAAATCCAGATGAATGAAAATATCCACAAATTGAGACAAGAATTAAAACACTTCTGTATACAGTCACTTATTCTAATATATATATATATATATATATATATATATATATATATATATATATATATATATATATATATATATATATATATATATATATATATATATATATATATATATATATATATATATATATATATATATATATATATATATATATATATATATATATATATATATATATATATATATATATATATATATATATATATATATATATATATATATATATATATATATATATATATATATATATATATATATTACAAGTGATCAGTGTGAGACGGATCACTTGTAATTATTTTAATTCCCCTTGAAGTATCACCTCTTCTTCTTGATTTTTTGCAGATAAACCTGAACAAAGAAACCTTTATTTTGCATCCAAATTGTAATTCGAGCCCCACCTCGTGATTGGTACTGATTTTGTGTTTGAGAGAGACCACGAGGAGACGCTTGGTGACCGTTATATGGAAGAGACGCGATTTCGATAATTCTTGAGGACCTTTTATTTTTGTTTTGCCTGTTAATTCTAATTGTACTTTTGTACACTCGAGGGATTTTTGTCAGCCTATATAGCTGCTAATATTTTTGGTGAGTTGCTCTTTATTTTATCTGAACGATGGTTGTTTTAAACTAATTACACAGAGATTGCATCGGATCCTTCGCTACTCAATGGCGACAGTGTACAGGTGTGAGACGGAACAATTCTAAATTGCATAATTCCCCCGTAGGCAGTATATCAAGAAGGTTTTTACACTGGTATTTCGTATTATCGTATTTTGAGAAGAATTAATATTGTCTATCATTAAACCGTTCCAGAATACTAAAGTGCTTTTTTTAACGAAGAATGGACTGTGTGAACCCCCTCCTTCTTTAGTGAACTTATAAACGTGATATGCTCGTCAGGGCAGGTTCTATTACCTGTCCGAGTGGCCGGTGTATGTCTATTTACCACCCTTTTCAGCCATCGTTTTTCCGACTGCGGGGTGAGGGTTCTTAACAGTGACACGGTAGTCCAAAGTATACTAGCTGCAACACGTGCATTTAGAGGTGCATGCACACTTTTCTGTTGTTAAGTTGTGCATGCGTCCAGG